>BJCM01083612.1:0-30000 GCA_018326385.1 Flaveria bidentis | reverse complement strand
AAGAAGAAACGTAAACAGCTGATTGAAAACTACTGAAGCGTAAACCATCACAACTACTGAAGAGTACTTCTTCAGCTGTTATGACAAACTGCTAAAAACGTTGCCTTCAGACTTTGACATCAGCTGTTGTCTTCAGCTGATGTCTTCAGCTGTTGACTTCAGCTGATGTCTTCAGCTGTTGTCTTCAGCTGTTGTCTTCAGCTGTTGACTTCAGCTGTTGACTTCAGCTGATGTCTTCGGCTGATGTCTTCGGCTGATGTTTTCAGCCGCTGTCTTCAGCTGTTGTCTTCGGCTGATGTTTTCAGCCGTTGTCTTCAGCTGATGTAGACATCTTCGGTTGTCATGATGTCTGTGGGACTTAAAGGTTTTTCTGATCTGGCTCATTGGTTCTTTTGGTCCAACAAACTACCTCGTCGCAAGGCGCTGGTCCTAATTGACTTACTTATATTCTAGATGTTTTACATTTCACTTGCATGGTTCAATGTTTTTTAGTCTACTTTTCGTTCAGTTATATTTTTTTTTATTTTTTAATACGAGGTTTTTCGGTGTTGATGGTCACTGATAATAGTGTATCATTGATGTTATTTGACATAATTTTACACCCTGGAAGGGCTTAATACTATTTAATATATAACATTTAACTAGTTCATACTAAATCTAATTCTTCTTGGGCATTACACTTTTGTTAGCTAAACTAAACATCTATGTCTAATTGTATACTTATAATTATAAATATAATATATAATCAATTTTATTCTTTAATACGATGCACTTATTAACAATATTGTTTTTTAATACTAATGATATACGATAAATAAAGACTAAGAGATCATAAATTATCTTTTCTTATTTTCTAAATTTTCGCTAGCATTTTTCTTAAAATACAAAAAAAATTGTTTTATTTAAGGTTGATTTTTTTATATTAGAAAACAATATTGTCTCTGCAACTGGACAGTTAACCCAACGGTTCTAATCTTGACTATTATATTAAATTCATTAGCATTACGAAAACGAAATCCATGTATTACACGAATTGAATCAATAAAATATTAAATATAAAAAAAATATTAATTATTAAATAATATGTGATTTAAATTATGTACGAGTAAGTACTATAAATAATAAAACAATGATATCAATTTTTTAAAATTTTATTTTTATACTTTCTTTATTTTTCTAAAAAATAAATCAAAATTTCGTTTCAAAACAAAACATATTAAAAATGACATTTTTAAAATATTTCATGTTTTAAAAAAAGTATGATGTACTTTCTAGAAAATTTGCTTTTTATAAAAATTTGTTTCTCTAAAAATACATTAATAAAAAGATCTACTTTTTAATTGTTTTTAAAAATAGCTTATAATCAAAAAAATAGAATTAAATACTATAACTAATAATTAATTGAGTTAATTAATAGGAGAGATAAACGTGAAAATTTTATTAAAAGTGAATGTGATTTTGACATGTGTTATCTCTAGTTACCATTTTACGTTATTACTATTTTAAAAAGACGAATGGTTAATCGAAGGCTTTAATGAATCCATGATGTTTGTATTCACGCTTGCCGACACTTACTCCGTGACTTCATGACCCTTTTTTTCCAACTTCTAAGGTCCCCAACTCTAATATTTAAGTCTCTTAATTCTATCTAGCTTTCATGTGATTTAGTTAGATTTTGAATCTCTCGGCGGAGTTTTTTCCTAAAATGGTGTAATTATAAAAGGTATTTACCAAAAAAGTGTATTTTGAAAATTATTTACCATAATGGGTGAAAACCTAATTTTTTATTTTTCACTTTTAATTTGCATTGACGTTCAATCTGCTCTGCGATGTGATCTTGACTTGATTCATGGTTCGATTGCCTTTAATCTCAACTTGTTTCGTGGTTCGATCGGCTTCAATCTTGACTTGATTCGCAGTTCGATTATGACTTGATTCTGACGATTTCCATCAGTTACGTGATAATGAACTTTGTGATGTCGGGAAATATGTCATTAGGTTTGCCAGTTCTGATAATTAAACGATGAAAAATGTGTGTTTGGTTTGTGATTTCGATGCTTAAACCGGTCCGATCGGTATACTTTTGCCGACATGTGAGCACGAATGTTTAGTTTTAGTTTTGGAGTTTGTTTTTCAATATAATTATGAATAAATTTGCTATTCGTTTTTGTTGTTCTAACTACGGTTATTGGAAGCCACAAATTCATGTTTATATTAAAACTACAATGCATTAGTTTATTCAATTCTACTTCATTCAAATTCACTACTTCCATTTAGTGCATTAGTATTGTGTAGTTTTGCCATTTTTTACTGTTATACAATCTTGTGATTAGCATTCATTCTTTTGTAGTTCATTAGAATTATCTATTTATAATATTGTATTATTGTTCGGAATGAATCAGGTTAATGTAGTACAATACATGATTCAAAATGAGGATTTTAACACAATTTCTCAAATTGCTATTGTGAACAATGATGATGTGGATGAAGAAGATGGGGTTGAAAGTGAGATGGATGATGACTTGGAAGAAGATGTAACTGGAAATGAAACATAAAAAAAACAAAGATGAAATGTCATATAATAATATTCAAGTACCTTTAACTTATATTAATTTAGAAGAAACTAACCTAACAGTTGATGGTAATTGGATGACATCAAATTCTGAGAGTAAAAATGATTTTCACTCATGAGTTGGGAAAAGATTCGTTTGATGATAAAGAAGAATTTATTAAAGCCGTCAAACTATAAAATATCAAGACCCATAAACATTTTAAGCTAGTTGAATCACGACCAACCATTTGGTCTATAAAATGTAAGCTACATGAACAAGATTGCAAATGGAAACTTCGTGCAAGTAAACGTAAACGAAGTGGATCTTTTGAAATCACAAAGTTTAGTGGTCCACATACTTGTTTGCATGATAAGATTACTCAAGATCATCCAAACCTTGATGCAAGCTTGATTGCTCAAGAAATTCAATATCTTATAAAAGAACAACCTTCTATTAGTATCACTGCTTTAAGAGTCGAAATAATTGATAAGTTAGGCTATACTCCTTCATCTAAGAAGGTTTGGTTAGGAAAACAAAAGGCAACCAAACATGTATTTGGGGATTGGGAAGAGTCTTGTAATAGTTTACCTAAGTTTCCAGAGGCACTACAAATGTTCAATGTAGGGACCGTTGTTGAATGGTGTGTTTCGGGACCTGTCGGTGTGGATCAAGTGGAATTCAGACGTGTGTTTTGGGCATTTGCTCCTTCTATCAAGGGATTTAAGCATTACCGGCCTGTGATTAGCATTGATGCCACACATTTGTATGGTAAGTATAAAGGTAAGATGATGATTGCAATGGGAGTTGATGGGAACAATCAGATATCGCCGCTTGCATTTGCTATTGTTGAAAATGAATCATATGCTAGTTGGAATTGGTTTCTTTCTCATGTCAAGAAATATGTGGTGAATGACAGTGAAGGGATATGTCTAATCTTTGATTGTCATACTAGTATTTTAAAGGCGGTTAATGAGCAAGGTTCTCCTTGGTTGGAGCCACGTGGTATTCACAGGTATTGTTTTTTAGATTTTATATAATATTAGCATTTATCATATTGGTTTTACAAATCACGCTTTGTCCTGTTTATCATAGGTATTGCTTAAGGCATTTCATCAACAATTTTAATGACAAGTTTCGTAACTCACAACTAAAAGCTTTAGCTTATTGTGCTGGGAGTCAAAATCAAATTCGAAAATTCAACTCTATTACGGAAGAGATTGGAAAAATAAATCCACAAGCGTGTTAGTGGCTTGAGGGACATCCACTTGATAAATGGACACTTGCACATGATGGCGGGAAAAAATACGGGTTGCCCATTGCAAATTTATCAGAGATTTCTAATAGTGTTCTTAAAGGTGCTCGTTTCTTACCTATTACAGCTTGTGTTCAACTTACATTTTATAGATTGGTTCATTATTTTGATGCGAGACGTCCAATGGGTTCAAGTGCACAAACTAACGGAGATGTGTATACTCCTCACGTTGTGGCAAAACAAGCAGCTTTACTTTCAAAAGTTGATGCATATTCGTTAAGATCTTTTGATCGACAGAAAGGGATATTTGAGGTGATAACTCAAAATGGAAAAAATGTGCAGGTAGTTAATTTGGAACAAAAAACTTGCACATGTGGTAAGTGGGAAATATTTAAATATCTGTGTTCTCATGTTTTGAGTGTATGTACAAAACTTTCTTTGAACACTTGGCAATATGTTCATAGGTGTTACTCAATTGTTAATTATTATGCTACTTGGTCATTCGAGTTTTCTCCACTTTCTCATGAAGCATATTGGCCACCACCTTCTATTCAAGAATTACTTCCAAATTCAAAGTTGAAACGAAATAAAAAGGGTCGCCCTCGTTCAACAAGGCTACGAAATGGAATGGATATTAAAGAAGCGAAAACGGAAAACCTCTGTGGAATTTGTAAACAAAGTGGTCATAATCGAGCAAAATGTCCCTCCAAGTCTAGAAGAATTGATGCATAAGTTGGTAGAATTGTTTGACATTTTATTTTTATTTGGTAGAAATGGTTGACATTTTATTTATTTTTTTGTATTTGATATCGATATCGCCAAACAGATCGGCTTCATTTAGTATTTTGTTCGTATTTGATATTGTTTAAAAGTGAACATTTTGATTTGTATTACGTCAGGGAAGAATGAAGAATTATGGGTTCTTGTTCATTGTTGGAAGAATTGTGAAAAGTGTCGAATTGGTGGCTTTGATACGGATTTTCTAGATTTGTGCTTGTATTTAATATGCTATAAACCTTTGCTTATTTTTCTAAATATATATTTGATGTAATGTAATTTTCCTTTATTTTTTGCACTTACAGTTGGATTTATATGGATTTTTTTGAATTGTGATCTCGTAAAGGAAAAAATAGAAGACAACCGTAAAAAGTTGAACTTTGCATTCTTTAATTTTATTTTTGATTAAACAAAATAAAAGAAAATGATTGATTAGCTAAAAATAAAGACAATACATAAATACCCATTTTGGTAAATAGTTTTTAAATTACACTAGATTGTTAAATATTTTTTGTAACTACACCTAATTGGTAAAAAACTCATCGCCAGTGTATTGAAGTCAATTAGTTTTTGTAAATCTATATTTTCATTAATTAATGATAATTCATACCATTAATTTCACTAAGAAACTCTTAACATTTACTTACGTTGTCAAAAGAGATCTTACTAGCATAATTATTATAGATTTAAACTTGATTCCCTCTTGAATTCAATTAAAAGAATGATTATGAGCAAAATAGAAAAATGTATATTCCTTGTAAATGAAAACACATGCAAATAATTATAAATCGAATATAAACACATGATAATTATACATTTAAGATTGCCTTTGGCTAGAAAAAATAAAAGTCATGACACTGGTTTAATTATCGTCACAGCAGGCCCTGAGGAGTAGGATGGACCATCCAAGGCCCACTCGCTCGAGAGGGCAGAAATGTTTTTAAAAAAGTTTCTATGTTATATATATTTAAAAATAATAATAGTTATAAACTATAAATCAATCAAAAACTTAACCCAATTATATGTAATTCAATATAATCTTTTGAGTATATTTCATTAACCCAATTACTTACTTCTTCAAAAACAATTATATGTTTGTGGAATTGTGGCGTTGGTCTTTGCGTAACCAATCACTCAGTCAGACAATCAAGGATTCAAGGTAAGTGTTATCTGTTAGTTGTTTTTAATTTTTAGCTTATTTTGTATACTAGGGTCTTCAGGATTTGTATAACTAATTATATAAATTACGACATTTATGTGTTTCGTTAGAATTAGATGTTAAAATTTTACAATTAAGTAATTGTTAGAAATTGTAATTTAGATGTTAAAACTTAAAATTAAGTAATAACTTATTTGTTAATTATTATTTGTTAATGCCTTAATAATATTAAATTTGGAATTAGAAATCATGGCTCCTAAATAAAGATTTAATTGTCAAAAACTTAAAAGGCATGCTAAAGTTAATTAAAAAATTAGTAAAGTACTATTGAAGAAGATAATTTACCATTATGCGACGCTATCGACCAATGCTTTTTTAATTGAAAAAAAAAAGAAACATATTGTATTACTTTGATAATTCTTGTAGAAAATATCATTTGATGATTGTTATAAAGTCCATAATTTATCATAGTGAGGAAGTAATTTCTGTGAACATACCATTTGTGTAACTAATTCTAAATGGAAGGACGTTTTGTGTAATTAAGAGAAATGCAGGGGCATATATGAAACGGGTGGCAAAATTGTTGATAAATGAGCCTCGTGTCGTGAATGGTAGAAGGGAACGAATAGAAAGTGAGGTTTTAGGGCCCACCTTGTTTTAATGTTTTTTGGACGGTGCCAATCTCCATTCGATTTAAAAGTCTAAAACAGTGACATCTTATAACTTTTTTTCTATAAAAATTACAAAAAAATTATCAAAATGTTCCTTTAATTATGTTTGTTTGAGAAAAAATGTCATTTGAGTAGTCGATTCTTAAAAATTTCCCATCCAATACTACCCCTCCATCCCTTAAATAGAGTTGTCGAACTTTTATTTGGGAGACTAGATTCCGGTTCAAATACGGTCGAGGTTTTATTTGAGGTTTCTTGACATATCAAGGTCTTTTCAAACTTATAAACAACAATACACGCATAATAAACAACGATCAACTAAACCTATTTAAAATTCGGACAACGCTATTTAAAGTCCAAACAATCTTTTTTTTAAGTTCAGACGACCCTATTTAAGCTCGGAGCGCGACCGTATTAAGTGGGTGTATTTTTGGGAAGAGGTTAATTAAATACACATATTGGGGGACAAAAACGATCAAAGGAATATTTATAATATTTGAGCTAATTTCAATATTGTTCCTTAGTGTTTGACTAAATTAATTATTTTTCTTTAAAAGATTAAAAGTATAATTTACATTTAAAAATTTCATGTATTGTTTCAATTTCACTCTAAATGTTTCATTATTTTAGATAAAATTGAAACAATTAATTAAATTTTTGGACTGAAATTAAAACTATTTATAAAACTTTTAGAGGTAACTTGAAGTTTTTTAATCTGTTAAAAATGATTATTCTTAACAAAAATCAATGAGTAAAATCAAACTTAAGTCTTAATATTTAGATAATAAATAAAGTAGGTGTAAAATTAATCAGTTTGTATACGTGGTATGAAAGATATAAGTTTTAAAAATTTAATAAAACCAAATTTAAAGTAAAAGAAGATAACAAATGAGATAATTTCTATTTCATTTTAGTTATTATTTGTAACTTTATATTATTTACAATTTTCTTATTTACGTTAAGTATTGAAATAGCGAGATCAACGCCAGATCGCTTCTATGCTTTCTCATGTGAAAATTTCAGCTTTTTTTAACAACAAAAACTTTATAAAAGAACCACACTGGTAGATACTAGCTTGAAAGTAAACATGTTACAATACCAAAAATAGGTTTTGCAGTTGGGGTTCAAATAAAAAGATATTTAAAACTAGTAATGTCAATTATTTATCTTCTTAATTGATGGTTTGAAATTAAATTATAGAGTTAATTACATAAATAGTCCTTGTGGTTTATTTAAAGTAACATGTTTGGATACTAAAGGTTTTTTATAACAGGTTTGGGTATTGTGTTTTCAATTTTGTAATAAAACTGGGTATTAAGACTAATGGACGTTAAGTTTTCTGTTAAATTTAAATGAAATAACTAAAGTATCCTTGGATTTATTATTCTTACAATTATATATTTTTCTTTTATCAAGGACCATTTGTGTAACTACTATCATTAACCTACCATCACCACCATATATCTCTGTCAACCACCATCACCACCAGCCACCATCACCACCAGCCACCATCACCACCAACCACCATCACCACCATTTACCCACCTTCAATCACCAACCCTCCTAACCCTTCTACCCACCAGCTTCCATTGAACACCCACATACACCACCATCTATGAAATGGTCACAAGAAGTAGGTTGACCCTCCTGCCTACCAGCCATCATCAACACCCACAAGCACCCAAATTTATATTTGAACCCTAATTGAATGGCCACGAGATCTGAACTGGTGAACCCAAACCTAGACCTAAAACAACATTGCATCATCAAACACCTACCGTCTGAACCCTAATTGAATCGTCGGTGGTGGTGGGAGTCGTCGGTGGTGATCAGGCGACAGTGATGGTGGTGGCGTCAGTGGTCGTTGATGGTTGGTGGCGGTAGGGGTCGTTAGTGGTAGTGGGGGTTGGCGGATGTTGTGAGGGTTAACGGTGGTGATGGTGAGATGATGTTCAGGAAACACTATTAGCGGCGACGGCTGGTGGTCGTCGTTGGTCGGTGGTGGTGGGAGTCGCCGGTGGTGGTGGGGTTAGTGGTGGTGGTGTGAGATGATGTTCATGAGGTGGATGTTAGGTGTGGGGCGACGTTGGTGGCGGCCCACGTTGGTGGCGGCTGGCGTCGGTGATGGCCATGGTGGTAGGTGGGTGTTTGTATTTGAGTGGGGTATTAGAATATTATATATACACATATAATATTTAAGTAAATTACAGAAATAACCCCTCATTTAAATTATATAATTAGTCCTTAAATGTGAAATGACCACATTGCATTTGAACCTAACAGAAAAAATAACAAAAGTTAATGTTAATACTCAAACTTGTTATAAAATTAAAAGTGAGTACTCAAACTTGTTACTTTTTTGCTTAGTACCAAAAGCTATTATTTTATATAAACCATAATGACCATTTATTTAATTAACTAAATTATATGAAAACATTTGTTAGACGGGTATTTTATAAAATAACCATTTTTGTTTACATTTTGAAAGTTCTCTCTTTTTTTAATATGTTCATAACTTTTATGCATGACATTATATATTTATAAAAAAGTACACCATAAGAACGAGCATTTTTTATCTTTATAAGGAGTACAATATTGTTATATAAATATACAAAAAAATTACGTTTTTAAGGTCATATCTCATCAATATGTTTATAGTACAGTTTATTGTGTCTTTTAATGAATACTATTATGTTTTTCTAAAATGATGAATTATAAAAATATAATGATGAAATGACATTATTATGTATCTTTGATATGTAAAACATAATAATAAATTAAAAACTAATTAATCTAATACATTAAAAATGAGAAAATAACCCAATGTATCATTGTGTCTTTTGATCATCATTTGTGTTATCTTGAACACTTTGAGTTTTAAAAAATACATAAGTGAAATAAGATCATCATGTACTTCTAATGGTAAAACATAATGATATATAATACTAAGTGTATATAATCTATTAACAAACAATAACAAAAATAATAAATTGTGTTATATTCAACACTATAAGTTTTGAAAATACATTGGTGAAATTATATTATTGTATACTTCTAATTATAAAATACAATTATAGATAATAAGTGTATAATTTATAAAAACAATAACAAAAATAACACAAAATGATATAAAACATAAAACACAATAATTAATATACATAACAAATGATGTAAAATATATGACACACTGAACGTATAAGACACAATGAGTTGACGTATTTGACACAATGATCAAAATATTATCCTTTTTAAAATAACAGAATAACACATGTCAAACTCATAATTTTTCTTAACCTTTTTAGATTAAACATTATTTTATTATAACCCTACCCATCATGCAGCACAATTAATGTTCAGCTTTCGATTGTTGCTATTAAACCATAAAGAAAAATTTATGTAAAAGTAGAATGAACAAATTTTACACTAAATTTGTTGTTTGTGGAACAACGATGCATTTCGAAATCCCCAAATTATTCATCAAGATGATGGAATTTATCACTTGTTTTTTTATCTTCAATCCTCAAGCCGAATCTATCCATGCTACAATATCGGATGGCGTTGATGGGTTAGGAAAATAGGAAGAGATCTAACTCTGACCACCAATTGTATTTAGTTTGATTGTCTTTTATCATTAATGTAAAACGTATGTGTTATAGTAGATTTAAATTAGGAAGCTCTTCAATTATGTTATATAAGTTTTCTCCATGTGTTGAAAACAATAATATATAAAAAAGAAACTGATTCTATACCTCAAGTGGCCCTGTAATATAACGCTAGAACTGAACTAATTAACTTACATAATCCATTCATTTATTAAAAGTTAAAAAAAAAACTGTATAAAGATTAAGTTATTTATCTTTCTAATTAATTAAATTTCACACTTTCTCTCTTCTTCGTCTTACTCGCTTTCACATTTTCTCTTTTCTTCATCTTACTTGTAACAAGTCTCTTAGATATGCTTTTATAAAAATTAGAAGCGTCCCCGCGCAATACGATAAGACGACATTTTACATCCAATACTTTTATACTTTTGGCATAATTTTATATCATATACATATAACATTTAAAATAAAATATTCAAACTAGCACTAATATATTATGAAAAAGATTTACAAAACACATTACACATGCCTACCATCCCCCATCCCCATACCCACACCGACCTTTTCTTCGGTTTTAATAATTTCGGCCTTTTCTTCGGTTTTTTGTTTTATCTACTTTATATAAAATATGATGATTTGAATTATCAAACTCTCAAATAACATGTAAAAATACACGGATATTAAAATTCCCCGAATCCACGTGAGTAAATCTAAAAAAATAAAAGTTTTTTTCTGACTTGTCTAGAAACTACAAGTTACACGTGTGATTACATATTAAGTTGTGCTAAACATACTTCTATTAAATTAATCACGTCACCTCTTTACTTTACTCACTTATATGTTAAACATATTTGTTGAGTATGTTTAGCTTACTTTTATTTTAATTTTATTTTCTAAAACAACTCACACCCCATATAATACACTTCTAATATATCACAATTAATTTATATAAATTTGTAATAGGCAAAGCTTTACCACTCTAGCTTTAATAAATTTGTTATTACACTCGACCCTTCACCCTTATGGTAGGTTTTATTTATTATTTTTTTATGATGTCTCACACATCAATCTACTAGTACTCCTAAAGTATACCAACTCTTAACCTATATCTTTTCAAAATTTGTGCCTCAATTTTATTAAAAAAATATTTGATTTTTACCACCGGATTATCGATCTATGCGACGGATACCTTTGGTCGTTTAACCAACCCTTTATTGTTTCAACATGTCAATATGTATATTTTGGTCAGAGTGATTTTAAATGCACCGCACCCTACTTCATAAAATTTATGATTGCACTCTTTTTAGTCTTCATCTCACTTCTTACATCCACTCTTACACGCCTACGTTTCTGTGGTGATCCACTCTCACACACATCTTTTTTACTCTATATTGGAGTGTATTTAACAAACAATCTTTTTGTCATGTCAATACGATACATAATATCAAGGCAAGAAAATGGTGTAGGGGCTGAGATTATTGTTTTCACAAGCCAACCTAAAACTTTAAAGCATCACATGAATGTATACTTCTCATTTAAGAAAATTTAAATATTTTAAGCATTTTATAATAAAAATCACACAATAATAGTTGTTAAATTTGTAACACTTTTACATGATTTAGCAGTAATTTATTTAAATGCTTACAACTACGTTAGTTACATTATGTCTATTCATAAAAAGCAAATTATATAAGGAAATAGATATTTAAACATCTCAAAATTATAAACCAACACCCAAATATAGCCCCATATGTGTCGTATGGGGGGTCGTATAACATCATATGAGTCGTATAACCCTTCTGACAACCCCTTTGAATTTTTCCTCGTAGTCAATGTCAAAAATTGTTATACGTGGCTTATAACCCTATATCTGTCGTATAGGGGGTCGTATATGCCTATATGAGACGTATAGTCATCTAACAACACCCCTGAATTTTCCTCGTTTTCAGTGTTTTCGATCCTAGTGTGATACGAAGCGTATACAAGGGTGTTGATTTTATAATATGAAATGTCTGTATATTAGAACCCTTATTTAAACATAAAATATAATTTGTACGCTTACTATTAGTATTATTATCATATCGTTCATATAATATATATTAGTGATAATATATACTTTTAATTTATTATATCTAATAACATTTTAGAGATATAAATGTCAAGCATAATTAGACAAAAAAACTATATTCACAACTTATAAGAAAATAACAAACTCACCACCCGAAAAACTCACTGTAATAAAACATTTAGTCCACATAAAACATATTACACAAAATGAGACTTAAACATATTACCTCCACTTTAAATAACATTGTGGTTAATGCTTTAAAATAGATCGTTATTATATTGATTTGATATTGTTTTAATACTATTTGTTCCGATGACATTTACTAAGTATATATAATATTAACTTGAAAATTAATTAACCGACTTACTTTATAATGATTAGCTCGTGAAATGAACTAATCTTATAACTTTTGTTTCATCGTCAAAACAACTTTTTGTCTCATGCAAGAGGCTGAATATGTTTGTTTTGAAAATAAGACAAAAAGAAATATAATATTTAAACTTATAATTATGATCTACGGTCTATTGGTATTGGTATGATGTTTATTCCATATAAATATGGTGTTTTTTAAAATCCTTACAGCTACAATGTTAAGTAGAATTGTAAATAACATTATTAAACAAAATTTAACTAATATTTAAATAGATTTAAAATATCTGTAACTCACACTCAAAGTAATAAACTTAGGGTAATCTTCAACTCACCACACCCAAGTTTTTACATAATGTATCCTGCTATGGATTTTCATCGGACCGGACAACAAATTATTTTGAATTTAAAATTTTCATTATCTTATTCAAATAAGGATATCTATATCCGAATTTAATTCAAATCGTATACGGATATATCCGAATTTATCCGAATAAACCAAATAACAATTGTGTCCCTACATATATATTTTTTTATTCTTGATATTTTATAAGTTTAAAATCACAATCAAAGATGTAAAATCAAAAAAATACATATTTGACTTTAACACAATTGGATATCTAAAAAAATTATTATTTTTTAATTTAGAATACTAATCGATTGTTGTGTGTGTGTGTGTATATATATATATATATATATTTGAATTAGAGGGCAGGAATGTGTTAAGATCATTGAGTTGAAAATATAATAGGTAGTCCGTAGTTGGGTAATAAGTATTGGTCTAGAAACATAGTTGAATTCTTTTTCAGAATCAATCGGATATTTGAAAAAAAAATTATGATATACAAATTCCGATATGAAATCTGAATAAGGAATTCGGATTTGAAAGAGATTCGAGCTGAATATCTAATAAGGATTTGTATTGGTTTATTCGGATTCTGACACTGATCGGATTTTAGATATTTTATGATATCGGTTTTTTAACACCTCTAGAGGTGTACAAATCGGGTTTTTAAGATTTTTAAAAGTAGAGAGTATTTTAAGTTGTTGTAGTTCAATCAAAACATCCAATACATATATCTACTAACCTAATGGGGGTATCATGGTAAAAACAACACTGAAAAATGGTAAAAAAAGTCCCCCCAACAGCCAAAAAACGACTATATAGCCGTTGCGTAACGACTAGTTTTTAAAACCAGTTTGAAAACCGGTTTGGGGAAGCGGTTTGACCCTAGAACTACATGAAACCGATGATAAACCATTGGACCGGGTCAGTTTGGGACCAATTTTATTTTTTTTTTCACGAACTGTTTTCAAACCGATTTTTTGACCACCTCTACCTCAATCCTCCACTATATGAGTATATAAAAGTTATATATGAAAGTGTACAACACTTTTATAACACTTTTATAGATGAATCTGATTTCTTACACAAACATATACATGGACAATAGGTCATATATAAATGTATGCAAACACTTTATAAAAAAACTAAAAACACAAAAACTCAAAGCAATAAGGGTCTCGAGTAACAAAGGTACATATAGACAACCTTGAATTTATTAGGAAATCACGTCATATTATATACTCACCAATCATATTTTATCATTACATATTACATCACACTACATCGTACACTCAAAATTGGTGACGACGGTGTTACTACATCATGTCACACTATACCACTCTACCCCACACACATAAGAGTTCATCACATTCACACGCCATGAAATATCCAAATCATGGCGTGAGGACTAGGGGTAGATGTGTTGGCGTGCGATACAAGGCTACGTCGTGCCCACCCTACGGGTGTGCCTAGGGGTGCAAACGAGCCAAGCCGAGCACGAGCTGTCGTGCTCGTATAGGCTCAAGCTTGAATCAATTTCATTTGAGAGAGTTCAAGCTTGGCTTGTTTCGAGCTTTAATTCTAAAGCTTGAGCTCGGGCTCGGTTCGTTTATTATCCAGTGATTATATTTTAATATTTTATATTTATTATATATATTGATAATTATATATTGTATATATATAACATTATACACATTATTTAAATATTTTATCATAGTTTTATATATAATAAAAATTATTTATAAAAATCTATTTAATAAATTAATTAAAATATACAAGTAAGAACTCGTTTAGGCTCACGAGTCGGTTTAAGCTTCATATGTAAAGCTCGGGCTCGGACTAAAAAATTAAATGAATTTTTCTTAAACTCAAGCTCGGTCCAAGCTCAAAAAAATTCTACTAGTTTCGAGTTATTATCGATTTAATATCGAACAGCTCGTGAATAACGCTATTTGTTTGCCTCCTCTAGGTGTGCCCCCACCCACTCTAGTATTTATTTATTAATAAACAAATAAATCTCTTAAAAGAACTACACAAATCACGATGTTTTTTTAATGGTTATGGATAGAAGAGGAGCAATAAAAAATCTAAAGAAGCGACGCTGTATCACCTGTACATCATGCATAAAAAGTTGTACATTAGTATACGACGGAGAGCAGCAGCAGACACATTGCCTCCTATGCTCCCCCCTACCCCCAGTCTTCTCTCTCCATTGAAACATCTCGTCAAAACTTGATTGCAATACTCTTTCCGTGCAAAATGTCAGCCTTCAGATTTCACTTTCTCTATCAACGATGCAAATAATCTTCACTTTCACACTTCTTCTCTGCTCTGCTTCACCTTCAGCTTCAGTTTCTTACACAATTTCAGCTCCTCGAGGATATTTTATGCTTTAATCAGCCTTCAATTCAGTCGCTGTATACAGCATTTGAAGCTGTTTTTAGGTACGATTTACGGTGCATATGAAGTTGTTTTTGGTATGATTCATGGTGCGTTTGAAGTTGCTTTAGGTGCGATTTACGATGCGTTTGAAGTTGCTCTTCTGATTCTCGTGTTTTTTTTTGCTTTCGGTAATTCAGTTACTGTAACAGCATTTGAAGCTGTGTTTTAAGGTGCGATTTGAGGTGCATTTGAAGTTGTGTTTGGTGCGAATTACGATGCGTTTGGAGTTGCTCTTCTGATTCTCTTTTTTTTTGCTTTCGGTAATTCAGTTACTTGAACAGCATTTGAAGCTGTGTTTTAAGGTGCGATTTGAGGTGCATTTGAAGTTGTTTTAGGTGCGATTTACGATGCGTTTGGAGTTGCTCTCTGATTTGTGTTTTTTTTTGCTTTCGGTATTCGGTCATTGTAATAGCATTTGAAGCTGTTTTTAGGTCCGATTTATGATGCACTTGAAGTTGTTTTAGGTGCGATTTATGATGCGTTTGTAATTGCTCTTTCGATTCGTGTTTTTTTGCTTTCGGTTGTTCCTCGAGCTGCATCTACTATCATCTCACATATGTTATTTACTTCAATTGAGCTTAAATTTGTTTTGGTGTGAAATATATGATATTGTTTGTGTAATTTGCTTTGCTGTTTGGCTGTTTTAGCTGTTTTGCTTTGGATCTCTAGTTGTTCGATTAAAATGTAGTATGCCATTGTGTGATTCGTTCACTCAGTTGTCGGTTTGCTAAAGTAATCTGCAAATGCTGATGCATTGTGGCTTATATCAGACATTTGTGCATAAGCTGGAGTTTTATACTCTTTACTCTTAAGGAGGAACTCTGTACGGATTCTTGCTATCTTATCCTTAATTACAGTGTCTTCACATCTTGATGATTGAGAGGCATATTATGGCTATAGATTAGAGAATTAATTGGTGCTTGTTTAATCTGAAGAATTACAGAGGAAGTATATAGGACATTGTGACACTGTCATATGTTCTTATGAGTGCTTAATTTGTTCACTTTGATTTTTATGAACAGTGGGTGAAGGGACACATTGTTGTTGTAGATTAGTAATACTTGATGTGTCTTTGACTCTTAGTTTGGTACTTGATGACTAAAAGCTGACCAGTATATGAAATTTTGAATGTGTTCTTATTACTTTTCTTAGGGATTTAGTTCACATTTCTGTGTTCAGTATCATGATGAAGGGACACTGTTCTTGCTGATTGCTAACAGTCGGTTTCGTGTTTAATTAGTTTTCGCATTGTGATCATTATGATGTGTGTGCTAAGATATACAATGTTATATTTGTTCTGTAGGTTTGGTCTTTCTATACTTGTACTGAATTTAAGTTGGGGGCAATTGCATATCTCCCCCTCTAAACTTGTAAATGGCATGTCACATGGTTTGTACTTTGTAGCGCCCTAGTATTAGAATATCTTCTATTTCTACTTTTTTATTGTTTGTGGGTTGTGTGTTCTCCTTTTTGATCTCCTGAACTTTCATCTAAAAAAACTGGCTTAATGTTCAACTTTTGTTGTATTAAGTGGCTTATGCTACCGTGTTTTTATGCTTACAAAGGTGCTATTTATTGGACATATAACAGAAGAAGAATCTTGTAGCTCGATAAGTCTAATGCATTGCTAGCTACATGGACCAGTATGAAGTGCTTGAGCAAATTGGAAAGGGGGCGTTTGGTGCCGCCCTTCTCGTACGGCATAAAGATGAAAGAAAAAAGTGAGCATGAAACTGAACGCTCCAACTTTTTTTTTTGTCTGCGTCTATTTATTTCTGTACTTGCCTCATTTTCCTAATATGTTGCATGCTTATTTAATGTTGCTAAGTTGCATTTTCAGTGGCATGTATTGATTGTATTTCCCATTCCATGTAATTCTGTATATAAGGTATGTGTTGAAAAAGATCCGCCTTGCCCGCCAAACTGATAGAACACGTAGGTCTGCACATCAGGAGGTTGGTATCCTTTACTTTAAGTATCCTGCTATGAGTGCTATCTTATCTTAAGCTATTTTGAGGGCATACACTATCCTAAATTCACCTAAGTTAATT
Source organism: Flaveria bidentis (assembly GCA_018326385.1). Lineage (NCBI taxonomy): Eukaryota > Viridiplantae > Streptophyta > Magnoliopsida > Asterales > Asteraceae > Flaveria > Flaveria bidentis. Next base: position 12,711 of record BJCM01083612.1, on the reverse strand, counting down.
ATTATGTTATTTTTTCTCGACTCTGTGCTTCTTTTCTTTGAAAATGATCTTCATGTTCTCATAACGTTGGCTGTCCTTTGGTTTTATATTTGTTACTCTCCAACTGTTTGTACTATGATAGTGGCTGTTTTGGCATAGTTGTCACCTGAGTATAATATTTGCTATTCACGTCTAGGTTTGCTTGTGATTTCATCTAAACAGTATTTAGTGATGACTTTAGATAAGGTTTTATTTCGAAATATTTACCAGCTAATCCACTTTCTCTACTTGTAGATGGAGCTCATATCTAAAATGCGAAATCCCTTTATTGTGGAGTATAAAGATTCCTGGGTGGAAAAGGTAAGATGAAATACTTTGATCTTGTCTATTATTTCCATGGTCATTATTTCCTACTAGTACAATTTACACTCATCATAAATCTCAACATACATATAACTGTAAAAGAAACGCTTAGGTTATAATATAGTTAGATGAAACAAAATCATTAACGCCTAACACTTCAAGTTGGAACATAGATCTCCTATGATTCATAACTTGGTACATTTTTTTCTAATTCATTTATAGGTTATATTTTTTTTCTCTTTTTGTTTTTATCTGCATCTTATTGGTTCCTTGAAGCTACCAGAGAATCAAACTTTTATCTGCACCAACAGTTTTATAGACCTGTTTCTGTGCTTTAATTGATATATTTGCTTTTGACAGGGATGCTATGTTTGCATTATCATAGGATATTGTGAAGGTGGAGACATGTCAGTACTTTGTAACCCTTCCTCTCAAATTCTAATGATGTGGTGAATAGAGATATAACGGTTGTTGGCATGTTTCTTTCAATTTTCTCTTTTTGCAGGGCAGGGGCTATTAAAAAAGCCAATGGCATGCTGTTTTCTGAAGAGGTACTTATCATGTCTCTCTTCTTTCTCCCTTTTCCCCCCACTTTCCTGTATCTCTATTATACGTTTCAAGCCTTGTTACTTTTTGTACAACCAAAATGTATATGTACTTTTGCATCCCGGCAATGGAGATTACATGTGGTGTCCATAAGAAACAACATTACTCTCAGTTACCCTATACTATGAATGCATACAGAATAAATAATACTAAATACTTTTGATTAATTGTTCTAACTATCATGCAGAAATTGTGTAAGTGGCTTGTACAACTCTTAATGGCGCTCGATTACTTGCACTCAAATCATGTTCTACACCGAGATGTTAAGGTTGGCTTGGCAGATTACATTGCTTTATGCTGAATTATCAGTAATATTTTGAATTTTTTGGGGACCTTCATTTGCTGATCCTTATCCTTTCACAGTGTTCAAATATATTCTTGACTAAAGATCAAGATATACGTCTAGGTAAGTATATTTTTCTGAACTTTTTGTGTTGAAGAGAGGGATGACTCATCATCATCAATGCATCTTTCAGGTGATTTTGGACTAGCCAAGATGTTGACTTCAGATGACCTTGCCTCCTCTGTACGTGATTTATTTTTAATATTGCCTTCAAATTTTTGTTCCATTCTATATTATTTGTGGATGTTTCTCGTTTTTTCTTGTTGTTAATTACTTGATGTATTATTCAGGTGGTAGGAACTCCTAGTTATATGTGCCCCGAGCTTCTTGCAGATATACCATATGGTTCAAAATCAGACATCTGGTCTCTTGGTAAGAAATAAATGGAGTATGCCTAATGATCTTTAATATTTTCTTGCATGAGATGATCTTAACTTTCCTGGTTGATTTCTTAATATAAACATGTATTAATGATCCACATGTTTTTTAGGGTGCTGTATATATGAAATGACTGCCCATAAGGCTGCATTTAAAGCTTTTGTAAGTGCTCTCATATGCCTCTTCTAATAACTGTGTGATATGCATCTGCTTACATCATACCTTGATTGATTATCATGAAAACTGATATGATCCAATCCTGTGAACAAAGCACATATGCTGATGGGTTTTCTGGTCAGTATTATATTTATCTAGCATATGCTTATGATCCACAATAGTCATTTAGGGCATTTATCTTCTAAGTGAAACATTCTTATCTGAGATTTAGGATGTCAAAAAGGTGACTCTTTCAGAGATGGAATATGCAAATTTATATGCAATTTTACTATGATGCCTTTTTCATAATATTCCTCTCAAGACCATTGAGATGGTCAGACCTTCATAGTTGAACATTTGAAAATAATTGTTGGGTATTGGCAGAAAAGCCAGAAAGTACATTTCATCTATATATACAAAGTAAAAAAAGAATTTATTTCAGATTTGGTACATGTAAAATAAATTATTTGCTATGATGAAGTTGATATCTTAAGCATTTGGTGGTAACTCTAGCATCCTCAAGTCCTCAACCATCTTAAGGTAATTGGATTTGCAAAATGAATGCAAAGGATGATAGTTAAGTTATAACAAAAGTTAGGGAGTGTGGAGTAGACACTGGTATGAAACTGAAATTTATATCCTTTGAGAGTGATTTTCATACAGCCATACAGGGTATAAGGAAACATATCTGTAAAGTAGGCTACTTCCCAGTGCTTTCGTTATTTATATTATTTTGATAAACAATTTCATTTCAATTAAGGTATTAGTTTTTATAAGCTCCTTAACAACTTAGTTTATGTGCCATTTAGGGTTCTACTCGAGCCACTTACAGCTAGTGATTTTGTTTAAACATCTTTTACAGGACATGCAAGCACTGATAAACAAGATCAATAAGTCAATTGTGGCACCACTTCCAACCAAATACACTGGAGCCTTGTGAGTCATGTTTTTTTATTCTACTTACAAGTTTCCTAACAATTACTTTGATAGTCGAGAGTTGCACAATGTACTTAGTTTTCATGATACTCCTTATAATTACTTGTTTGCATCATTGCATGACTTTTCTTTTTTCCTGTCTTGTGGCACAAGTGTGGAATCTAATCATTTTGCTCGTGTCTGTTTCAGTCGAGGCCTTGTAAAAAGTATGTTGCGGAAGAATCCAGAACTACGACCAAGTGTACAGATGCCTCTCTCTTATCATATACATTATACTAATTATTCCTTTTGTAAAATCAATTTTTGCATCTTATAGATAGGGTTAGCTAATTTATAGTCTCTCATTTGTTCTCACTTTCCAATTTTGGGACACCTAGCCTCTTCAAACATAACACCTCGATTGTGTTTCACAAAATCAATAAATTTTAAATCCTACCGATCAGTCACATGTTAAGTCCTCCATCGTAATTATAAAGGTGGCAAAATAGGTGAGTTGGGCAATGGATCAAAACAAAGTGGGTGGGGTTTGGTTGACCCAAAACATTTCTTGTCCAATTATTAACTTTTAACAAGTAAAGAGTATGTAAATTATGATTACAAAATTATATTATTCCAACAAGAATCTGTTTTTAATAAGCTTTAAAATATCACCTTTTGACCTGTCAACTTGTTTCCTTTATAGCTACCCTTCAGAAATTGAATCGTTGAAGTATATGTTTGGTTTGTCAGGCAGGAGAGCTACTTAGGCATCAACACCTCCAGCCATATGTACTTAAGGTCAACCTTAAACTTAATAGCCCCAATCGCAGCAGTTTGTCGACGCACTGGCATGATGATTACATGAAGAAAACAAGATTTTCTGAGCCCGTTAATCTTCATGCAAGATCACGGGACAGGCGGATGTCATATGGCAATGATAGAGCTTTGAATCCAAGCATATCTTTAGGTGACCAAGGATCTCCTTTTTCAACCAAACGGTGTCAAGATTCCCCTTATTATTTGCAAAGAAGAATGGAAAGGATGTCTATAGGAAGCACATGTGAAGCATCACCAGTTAGTAAGAATATTTCTTCCAAACCTTCAAATTCTACCAAGAATCTTCGGTTTACTTCACCAAAGATATCCTCTGCTCATAACAAACGAACTGAATTCTCCAAGGTTCGTGAATCGGTGGGATTGGGTTGTTGATTTCTGTTACACTTTCATATTACATTTTCTCTTTTCATTATGCTAAATGACCACAATAATCACCATCAACCATCGTAGTCATCGAATGACTGTTTAAAAAAACCACCACTGGTGTGTAGACTTGTGTACAAACAATAACGGGATGAATTGAGGTGGCAAAATGGGCAGGTCTGGCTGATTAGATGACGTGTGAAACGGGTCGGATAGATTGGGTTGACCAAACACACTTTTATTTCTGTTCTTATTAATTAATGTGTTTGATATGATTACACAATCTATCTTACTAACTTACTACAGTAATAGCCTCTCCTCAGATAAGTTGATTTGGTGGTGATATAGGTAATAAATACACTTTGGTGACTATGACCTGTTTCCTTATTATTATTTTAATCTGACCCGTCAAAATATATAAGAATCCAAAATGACCCGTTCACTAGTAAATGGATTAAATGCTTACAGTTCGAGATTCTATATGCATGTATATGTTTAGTATTTGCATACATTCTGAAACTTTTCAAAATCAAGTCTGAAAGTATGAAAATGCTTACAGGTACATGATTCAGTTTCAAGAACTTCAGTAAAACAATCAGGTCCAACAAGCAGAAGGGCATCATTTCCACTCCAAAAGAAACCAATGATTGAACTCGACTGCATCAATTCCATGGATGTATCAGTCAATGCCCCACGGATCGACAAAATGGTCGACTTCCCTCCAGACAACGACCTCGTCCCCACCCGTAGAACCTCAATAACCTCTGCGCAAGGGTCATCATCCCCACAATGTGACCGATCAATCATGAAAGACAAATGCATGGTTCAAGCTGCTGATACTACAACATCAGGCAAGCAGACCTCAAACTCCCCAACCGAATGGCATGACTCGGGCAGTGATTGCTCAGACCAGAATGCAACCGCGGGTGCGTCTAGCCAGGCCTCATCAGACCTACGTCGTCGGAGATTTGACACGTCATCACAGAAACAACGAGCCGAGGCGTTAGAAGGGCTGCTTGAGTTTAGTGCAAGGTTGTTGCAAGAGGAAAGATTTGAAGAGCTTGGAGTGTTGTTAAAACCTTTTGGGCCAGGGAAGGTTTCTCCTAGAGAAACTGCAATATGGTTAACTAAAAGCTTGAAGGAAAATGCATTGAAGCAAGAGGAGCAATTTCACTGATGAAATTATATTTTAATTATTAATATGCAATTATGCTAGGAAATATTCTAGTCATAGAAACAGGTACGGGTATGGATACTGATGTGGTTATGGTAGATGACGGTTTTAGAAATTATTTTCTTGAATCTCTTGTAACTGATACGGTCCATACGGATGCCGACATGTAGCTTAATGACCTTAGGTTAAATCTTGTATGTTTCTTTGTTTCGACTTGTGACGTGTTGTACTCTTGTTATTTGACATTCTTAGGTTAGATCGTCTTTAATAGAGAAGTTTGTTGGTGCTTTTGGGTAAGGTGGCGTCCATATCATGGAGTGTGAAGAGAGAGGAGATGAGAAAAACACAAGATGTGATCGGAGAGGTGTGAGAAAATGGTATATTGTATATTTTTATTTTATACAAATTACATACAGTCAGATTATATAGAAATATTACGGTATAAAATGTTTTTTTCATGCGAAGCGTATAAAGTTATCACGCAAGAATGGGGAGGTTACGGGTGGAATTATAATGCAAGAGTAATAATTAAAAATACAGAGATTGAATTATCACGCAAAGATGAAATTATTATGCAGAAGGTATTTTTGCATGATAATTCCATGCAAGTGTTAATTTGTTTTGCGTAAATATCAATTTGTTCTTGCGTGATAATTCTACCCCAAAACTTTGTATGCTTCGCACAAAAAAAAAAACACTTTGTATAGTAACCGGCCCTTATAAAAGGAGAACTACTAAGATCCTCTAATATTGCACCAGTCAAGAAGCCAAATCTTGTAATGTAAACTACCACATACACCAACATCTCTGATATGTACAAAAACAACACCGACGTCACAAGACGAATACAACCATTTGACCAACTTATATGATATAACAATGCCCGACTTAAAACCAACCAAAACCTCCAAAGTTGTCAATGTTTTACAATCTTATCACTCTAGCGTTTGCCTGACTGGTTTAGCAACATTTGTTTCACATCCACATACCCTTTGAGCTCCTCTAATGCATCTGATGTGGTCTTGATCACAGAAACCCTAGAAAAAGATGACATATTTGAAGAAGCACAAGATGGGTGATCTTGAATCTGATTGGAGGAATTTTCGGCCTTGAGGTTTTAGAAACGTACTGTGATCGATTCAAATCTTTTTGAAGTGGTGGTGCTTTTTTCAGCATCTGAACAAGAGCACCAACTGCAGCATCCTGTGATTTTACATGTTCATATTGCAAGCCTAGATTTCCTGATTTATCAGATGAACCAGGTCTGGGAGTTCATAGGGTGTCAAAATTACTATACGAGGTACAGAAATCATTAAGAAAGAGCAAAATAAAGGCCTCAAAGTTGGTAAAATTAAAAATTTAAAATGGGTCAAATGAGTTGAGCATGTCAAAATCACCTTAAGTGTATTTTATAATGCATAAAACCTCCTAATATATAAAATATACATGGCATTTACACATCATTAAATGTATACAATTTCTCTAGCTATATATCATGCATGACAAGGCAGATCCAAGTAGCAATCTTGAATTGTGATAATTCAAATGAATATTACAACTATTATTAGTTATTCTGGTTTATATTAGATAATTGTTGGTGTTTATCTTCAACATTTATTTTGATTATAGATGATAGAAAATTAGTGCTTTATTGCTGGATATGTATCTACTTTGTGATCAAGATATGTCATATTGCTGTTTGATGTATGTTATATTTCCATGCTGTACAAGACAATGATCCGTGGTTTTATGCAGTTCCTTTTCTGTACTCAAATCTAATATGAAAAATTACGATTGTTTGCCTTTGTCATTTATTATAACTAGATCAGAGGTTTTTTGTATTAATCTTTATCATTTATCCTATTATCTTCAAGTACCAATATTGGTAATATCTGGTTTTTAGGTGAGAGCTGCAACTTGCATTATAGAGAAAATAATAACACAATTGAGCCGAGGTAGTCATGGTTTAAGCAACAGAACCATTTATAAGTTGTTCAATTGAATTAAATATTTAAATTCATTAACCTTTTAATCAAGTATTGTCAGACATAAAAAGGTTAAAAAGAAAATTCAACAAAAAGCCACATGAAGCATAGCTTTCAAACATAAGCAGCTATCTTGTCCAATATGTGTTGAAATTATTTTTCCATGTGAAAGAATACAAAGAACAGAGAAAAAAATATTTCGCAGAGATAAAAAACATTTACAATATATAAATACTGTCTAGTTACTAGTGTGGCGCTCACTATTATATAATTTAAAAAGCCCACACTGGTCATTTCTTGTATCATAAAGAACATGAAAGAGTTAAGTGAATCTGTTATTATTAAATTATATTAAAAGTTTGAGCAACAACATGACACACAGTATTTAGAATTCTTTCAGCGGATAAAAAAACCTTATTTCTTGCACCTTACTTGAGCAATGGGCTCAACAGTGTGGTTATCTTAAACATTTAATATATACTATTATCAACTCTGCATTGATTGTTGTAATTTAAGCATTAAAAGTTATACATATTCTTTGTTTTTCACTTTATTTATTTATTTATTTTCAACCCAATTTATACATATTTTACAACTTAACTCCTATAACTTTTACTTTGATCCTTATGCATTTTCAAATTTTTTGTTTACATTTTGGTCTAATTTAAAGTGTTAACATGCCATAACATGCGCGTGTGGTTCAACGTTGTTAAGCATGTTTTTCTCATTTAACGATCATGTCGCAACGTGCAGGTCCTAGATCGTCTTAATTATTTTTTTAATGTTTTATGTTTTTACGTCTACTTTTTGTTCGATTTTCTTTTTTTGTTCTTTTTTAATACGATCTTTTCCGGTGTTTGTGGTCGCTGACGATGATATGACGTTGTTGCTATTTGGCATGGTTTTACGCGCCCGCCGCAACGCGGGGGCTGAATACTAGTTAGAACTACACATTAACTAATGTAAATGAGCTAGAATTAACTAATTTTCTGAAACTCAAGACTCTATCCTACTGCCTCTAATTAGCATACTTATAATTGTCATCAACTATTAAATGGCTCAAAAAAGGCAGCAGCTTCTAGAACTAAAATTATATCCCACTGGACTCTAAGTAGCATACTTATAAAAGTCATCAACTATTATAAGGCTCAAAAAGGGACAGCAAGCTTTTGTAAGCACAGGATGGGTGCCTCTAACAGATATATACAACTCTCCACTAACTCATACATTAACGTCTGCATCTAACCTCATAAATATCACACTTTTATGGAATTCATGTTAATGACCAAAATGTATAACAAGTTCACAAATCAACATGATAATACGTTTACAAAAAACAGGATCTATGTTATGTTAACATACCTGCAACCAGGATCCATCGTGTCATCATCATCCACCACAAAGGGGTCCTGAAAACTCAGAATTATCATAGCTATCTTCAAATGAAATCTACTAAAGCTTCTAGAAGAAGATTTATGTGGGGAGCTGTTGGATGAAATCTTCACACCAGATGAACTTGCACTCTCTTCTTCCCTTAAAGATAACAACTATAACAAGCAAAATAGCTTAATAAGCCCCTTTGATGCATAATCTTATATTATCACTACATTTTCAAAAAAGTAAGGAACAAACGTAGCTTATGTAGCTACAATCCTATACATATGGCCTACACAGATCACTTTATACTACCTTTCAAAAACTTTTCTTTTCAACTTTGTTTATACAACTTCCAAGTGAAATAAAAAATTCCTGAGTATAAAATTTAAAACAAGCAAAATACTATCCCAGAGTATGAACATATTGGCTGATATTTATCAGATTTGATGTGTTTTGTTTAATCTCCATAAAAATCTAAAAACAGTTCTTGAAAACCTCCAAGTTACAAAGTTAAATGGAGTTAATGAAATTGCATTTGGAACACCCTTGCAGTATTTTGATCATATCTCATTAATTTGAGTTCAGTGGGATTATAGTAGGTGTGTTTGTAAAAGCCTAACAGTTACATACAATGACCTCAAAAGCAAAATTGATTTGTTATACAATGCATGTGAAGTAATTGAACCTGATCTTTTGAAGCAAATTGCACCACTTATCCCTAGGTCTCACACTAGAAGGCGATGAAGCTGAGGATGAAGGTGAATTTGAATACAATTGCTCACCACTATTATATGCGACCTTTTCGCATACAGTTCAGTGATTATCAGCTCCATCTTTTTGCAGTAGCAACCTCCGCTTGCGAATTAACCGCCATGATCCAAGGGTTTCTAGTAGTTTCTTACACCCTAAAATAAAAAATCAGTCTCTCTGTTTCTTACACTCGATTAAAAAAACTAGAGTAAATTTAGGTTTTAGTTCAGGTGGTTTAACCATTTTAATCATTACAGTTCAAAAGAAAATGGTTTTGAAGGTTTAACTATTTTGTAATGATTTTTGGTTTTTAACATTAACTTTGTTAGGGTTTATGGTTTAAGATTAGGGTTTAGGGTGTGAGAAGACAATCTAATCTAATCCAGAGATGGGTCGATTAGATGTAAGTTTTCTTTTTTTCTTTTTTTATTGTTGTTTTAAAAAATTACAACAATTACCCTAATATAATATAATTTAAATAACTAGTTCTTCAAATGTAAAATGACCAAAGTATTCTTACATTTAATTGTAAAAACTAACAGAATTAGCGTTAGGGCCAAAATCGTTACAAAAATAAAACCATAGCGCATGATATGATTAAAGATTATTTTTTGGATTGAAATGGTTAAAATGGTTAAACCTCATGAACCAAACCGAAATTTACTCAAAAAACAATAATAGTCCGATATGAGCATAAACATCAGTAACGAAACTTCAAAGCAACTTGTACAAATGAATCGACGTTAGTAAGTATACGATTAAAGTGATTTGAAGAAAGGGGTTAATGGTTAATATAGCGTAATGTTTGGGGTTACTTATTTTATCAAGAAATAATTAACTTCCCAAAAATAACCTTTTAAAATCAAATTAATTTCTTTTCCCAACATATTTATTAATTTATTAATTTTTCAAAATTAATAAGTAAAAAGTTAATCAAAAAGTTGCTATAGTGTTGAGGTAAAGTATTTGATATTATTATTATTATGGTATACGTGGGATCCAGATGAAGAAGAGGAGTCTATGGGAGTAGAAGATTGAATTTGAAGGGTGTTTGGCGGTTTAATGGGCTATGGACCCATGATTTATGTGTTAAATGAGAAATGAGGATCATGTTACATGTGTATCCCTCTATACTTCTATAGTCTTGTTTATTTGTTTGTTGATTTGTAAAGTATATTATATAATTTAAGAAGTCAAAGTTAAATTTATTATTTAAGGTAACCTGGATAAGCAAGTTTTAAGAAGGTTATTATTATAATTAAGACTAGTATAGATGGTTATATGTTACATGGTTTAAAATAAAAATTATATAATATATTATATATGTATAATCTAATATATGTTATAGATAACATATCAATAGTACAAAACCTTTTTATTATTAATAAAATATACTTAAAATTTTTTATATTCTTTAAAGTATTTTAGTTTTAACAATAATTAACTATAAATTAAATAATCAAAAATATTTTAATAAAAATAAGTCTCATTAAAGTAGTTATAATGTTTTATATTTTAGAGAAAAACTATCTTGATTAGCATGGTATTATATAAGAATTATTAAAGAAACTTCTTTAAAGTCAAGATTTTTATCAAAATTAAAATTTATTATAATGGTGACTTATGGATAATCTTAATTGGAACCTATGTGGCGATTATATGGACATGCTAGAATATAACAATGTGGCTAGTAATTATTTTGATTTATTAGAGTAGATATTAACATCAGTGGATTTTCTAGAGGTTATGTTGGTTTGGTTTTGAACAAAGTTTATATTGAACGTAACTAAAAATGAACACATCGTAATGATTTAAGCGACATTTAAAAGAAACTATTATGTTGTTAAATAACTAAAAATATCTTAAGCTTTGACTTGTAATTTTTGGTTGGGTTGCGGGTCTCGATTTTGAATAAAAATTATAATAAAACGTAGGTAAAAATAATCACAATAATTCACGTCACAATAGTTTATTTGTAATATATAAAAAATATCAGGGTTTAATATCCAAACTATTGTATATTGGTCTGTAATAATCCATACTGTTAATTTAATCAGTATCACTCAAAATGTTTCACTTTTGTTACTAGTAACAATCCATTGTCATAGTTACCATATATTCACAATCGATTTGTAATTGTTTTCCACTCAGTTTCGCTTGTATGTTTTTTTTTCATTTTGATTATGATCATGATTGTGAGTGAATCGGGTGAAAATCAAATGTAAATATTTGATGATTATGCTATCAAAATTGTTGTTGATAACAAAAGTTAAAGTTTGGAGTGTCAATGGGCAATTGTTAGTTTATATTATTATCGGTCAATAAGTAATAATATAGATGATTAAAATTCAATTTGCCTATAAAAACATCATGTTAATGTGGAGCAAACTATTTATATACTTTGTTTGACTTAAATCGGTTTCAAATGAATAACATCGAACACTGATAAAAATAAGCATGTCATAATTATGTATTTAGAATTTTATAAAACGTTATATTTTAAAGGTTAAAGAAAAATGTTTAAAAATAATTTTTATATTAATCAAAGGGCTTATAGTATTTGACTAACAGTAACTTTGTTTTCTAAGTAATACATCTACCAATGATCCTTAGCTGAAGTGGTTGAAGTAAGACATCCTAAAACTTTATTAAAATTGAAAAACAAGGTCTTAGGTAGAAGTCCTCCCTATGCTACAAAAATGGGGGTTACTTGTGTCGGGGGTGGTCTCAAGTGCGGGATAGATGATAATGGACTGATATACAGACTTTTCTTTAAGAGCGTGTTAGTCTAGTGCTAAAATTTAATGCTTGAGTAGTTAAGATGATTGGATGCGTCAATGGCTCATCATTGATCTAACCAACCATTAAAAAAAATACTAATATTAAGATACTTCAATTATCATTTAATAAAGGTAAAATATAGGGTGGTTTTATTTGGACACCTTCAAATTTTAAATCAACACCCGTTGACCCTATACGCCGCGTATGGGTCCATACGCCGCGTATAGGGTCGACTGACACGAGAGTCAACATACCCTATACGTCGCGTATGGACCCATACGCGGCGTATAGGGTGTTCTCTGACAAGACCAGAGCAGACTCATGTCGGGGTGGCTATACGCCGCGTATGGAATTTTCCCAAATTTTTTCTGCAAAATTTCTATGTATGGTGAAGAACCTATATGCCGCGTATGGACCCATACGCGGCGTATAGGTTCGGATGTTTTTTATATATTATTGTGCGTATAAAAGTTTTTGTCGGCTTTATTTTGTACGTTAAGGTTGACACTTTGCGTATAAGTTATATTTTGTAACATATTAATCGACAATTTTAAATCTTAGTTAACAAATAAAACATATAAAACAAAACAAACATTAAATGATAATATAAATAAATAACGAAGTTTTTAAATACATAACAAAATAAAAGTACAATTAATAATATAAAAAACTACGGTGAATCTGGGTAATGTCGAGGCGGTGGC
>BJCM01083611.1:0-15005 GCA_018326385.1 Flaveria bidentis | reverse complement strand
TTTTTTTTTTTTTTTTTTTTTTTAATCTTCTCATATGCGTACTGTGATTTCTGCTGGATTGTAGATTTGGTGATGTGTGAATCGGTGTGAAATGTTGTTGTGACCTGTGGCTTTTTTTTTTTTTTTTTTTTTTTTTTTTTTGTGTTTCCTTCTGTCGGTGAGCTGTGGTATTGATCGTTAGGGCTTGTTTTTCGCCAGATCTGTTCTTCCATGGTTGCCATCGGCGCTTTCTTAGATCGCTGATTACTGTTTTGTTGCTAGATTGTTGGGGATTTGTTCTGTATGAGTTCAGAATGGGATGGTAGATCAGTTGCTTTTTTTTAGTATTTTAGTATCAAATAGTTGATCTGTATGAAAAGTTGGGGTCAAATGTTAGTATTCAAGAGCTGAATTTGCTTGATTGTTTTCTTTCTTTATTGTTAAAACTTAAAAGTGAGGGTATGAAGATGTATTTCAGGAATTGAATTTGAATCCAGGTTGATTTTGGAGTTTTTATATTGTTTCAGATTGTTGAAGATGGAAGGAAGAATTGATCCTCATGTATCGCTTGATTATGTTGAACTCCAGATATTTCCAACCCATAACAGGTAGGTTTTCCTTTCCTCAACTTAATTGACTGAGACTTTACTTGCCATACTGGAGTCTGAATGTCTGATCCCTTGGTTTAGAATCCTCTAAAGTGCAATGCAGACTTTTATATAAAAGATCACCATGTTGATTTCATTGCATGCATTCAGAACTCTAGATGATATGTAATGTAGCAACAAGGACCTTGGAGATAATCCTTTATGTTAACGGGAGAAATCATTTGTATGCTAATTACAATCATGTGCAAGGTGTAATCTTGATTGATCTAGTTAAGTCAATGAAGTATGATGTGCTAAATTATGTCAATTATCAACAAAGTCTTGATTTATTTAGCTGTTCAGTTGTGATTTATTACTAATCACATGGTCTTGTTTTATTTTGCACTAAAAATTCAAAACACCAGTTGTTAGAAAATAGACATAGACCATACCTTTGTGCGGCCTCCACTTGTTTCATTTTGTAATCTTTGCATGTTTATTCAGACCATTTATTTTCTTTTCTCCTATGCCAGTAATGAAATCAAAATTTTACTGCTGGAAAAATGCTGCGCCTTTGCTAAAACTTCAAAGCTAATATTTGGATGTGGATAGATATAAGAGCTTCAATGTAAATTGAACAGACACAAGAGATCAATAAATTTTGCTTTTGCCAGATTTGAACTCATTTTAATTTGCTATGATTCTATAATTAGAATTAGGTGTCAGATGGTCATTAACCATAGAATGTTAAATAGGAATATGCCTCCAAACCACCAATTTGTATTCATACAAACTCATAACAAATGACTTTGCAGACATATTTTCCAGTTTTTATAATTGTTCAATGTGTTGCCCATTTCTGTTCTGTAGGTACAAGGCATCCGTATCAATTAGCAATATAATTGAACAGGTGGCATCTGGAGACTTGCAACAACTGTTGTTGCATTTACCTCAAGTAAAAGATTTGTCATCCAAAACATCCGACTCAAACTTCAGGATTCTAGCACCTGATGATGTCAATAATGCTGGCTGGTTTACAATAGCCACATTAACAAGGTTCATATCATATGAAATCTTTGTTACATGTTTCTTCTTTATTTCCATGGATTAGGAGGCTGTGATTCTTTTCTTGCTCACTCATGTAATTTCATTTTGTCAGATTCTTAAACATTGTTGGTTCACCAGATGTTCTTAGTATTGGAAATGAAATTTCTCAGTTAGAGGAGACCAGAAAGTTCCAACTCTCATTGTTTGCAAAGGTAAGTTCCCTCATCAATCTCAAATAATTTCTGCTTTTATATGTATGTTCTTTTTAAAGTGAATATGCCTATTGTGATTCATGTTTTAACAGGCTGAAGTTGATATGACATCATCCTTTGAATCTAAGTATGTTCTTTATTTTGGTATCATCATAAAATTGTTTTTCTTTCATGGACTTCCTCAAAAAACTTGTATTCTGTTAGGAATGAACTACTTCGAGCAGTTGATTCAAGGCTCTCTGAATTAAAAGAACAATTAGCTGAAGCCCTCGACCAGGCTACTGGTATTACGTGCTCACCTAAGGATATCTCCAGCATAGAAAACTTCGCTCATCATTTTGGAGCAGAAGATATAAGGTATATTTATATATAAAATAAAATAAGAGGTGGCAAGATGGGTGGGACTGACAAGTTGGGTATGTGGTCAAAACAGGTCAGGTCGATTTGACAAAACACACTTTCTTTGCTATTTTCAAATACTCCTATACATATTTAGCATGTTAGATATGATTAGAGAACACATATTTTTATCACAAAAAATATCTGATTTTTTAATAAATAGATTTTGTAGATTAAGTGCATTGACAATATAATGTGGGTCTCTACTAGCTTGAATAGTTTCATATCTACCTAAATTTTATACTTTACCGATTTGACCTGTTAGAGATGAAACATAGCCGCAAGCAACAGATATTTAAGTAAATGAGTTGAATTGCCATCTCTAATGAACTTTTAATTAATTAAACTTCTCCACATGTTGAGTGTGTTTAGTTTTGTGGTAAATCAATAATAAGTATTTTAATTTTCTCAACTCTTATTCTCATTCCACATCATTTTATCACCGATCACAAAAATCTACCATCAAGATTTACCATTTCAGTTACCTGTTTCAGGGACTCGCTACAGAAGTTTCTAGAATTGAGTCATTTCCCATCATCAAAAGACTTTACACCTGAAAAAAGTGTTTTTGTTACTCACACTTCACAGTTGAATCCACCTGTAAAATATGGTGTCTCCCCAGCCAAAGCTGCACAGGTTGAAAGACAAAGTTCAACAGATAGCGACAATTCGTTTTCAAGTGAAGAAGATCAACCATCTGTTGAAAGAAGCCGAACCATGGCAAGATCTGCAACACCTAGAAGGTTAGCATCTCCAATGAGACGGGTTCAAATTGGACGAGCAGGGCCACGCAGGGCTGCTACGATAAGTATAAAAAGTCTCAATTATTTTCCAACTAGAGAGAAATTATCAACTCAGAGAGATACTACCTGTCACACTAGTGATGAGGATGAAGAATCAGAGAAAACTGTGAAGCAAAATGCATTGAGAATGAGTGTGCAAGATAAAATCAGTTTATTTGAGAACAAACAGAAAGAGAAAGCTGTGGAAACCGAGAAGTCAAAGACAGTGTCAACTGCACCTGTTGCAAACAAAGCTGTACTCAGAAGATGGAGCTCGGGAATGAGTGAAAGTGCCACCCAAATTCAAAATGATACAGTTAATAACACTTCTTCTGTAAGTAACCCTGAAGATATAGCTCCAAGTGACAATGCGGAGTCTTTGACTAAAATATCTCCTAGTCAAAGTTCTGAAACTGCAAATAACATTAAATCATCACCACCCAAAAAGGTTGCTGCTGACATATTAAACTTGGAAATGGAGAATTCGGAGGATGAAAATGAGGGAAGTTATGAAAAGCATCCTGCTTCAATTGAATGGAATCAACAAAAGGAAGCAGAATTGAACCAATTGTTCAAAAAAATGATGGAAAGTAAGCCGGTTAGACGTCATAGTGTAACCAATGATAATAGCAAATGTAAAAGTAATCCAAAGGAGCAAAGAGGTGGATTTTATGATCATTATAAGCAAAAAAGGGATGAAAAACTTCGAAAAGAAGCTTCTGGAAAGAAAGCTGAGAAAGAATCTCAATTCAAAGAGATGGAAAAATTTCTTGATGAGAAAAAAGCCGAAATGGCATCCAATAACACAAGTGATGGTAGAAAAAAGACCACTGTGAATAAAGTTAAACCTCAAAATTCTCAAAAAAATTCAACTCAGTTGCTCAACTCCAAAAGGGAAACCCCAAAAGGTTCCATGGTGAAGAAGGCTACAACTACAACTACGAATAAACTATCTCCTTTGCCTGCTACACGCAAGTCATGGCCCACGAGCCCTTCGCCAAGACCTACAGGTACATCACCTGCTAAAACTCCATCTGGACCCACTTCTAATGCTAATTCAACTCGAAAACCTCAATCTACATCATCAGTAGGGCGTTCAAGCACAAAAGTTGAAAAGTTAAAACCACAACAAAAGACTCTGAAGTCAACTCCACCTGATGGTAACAAGAACATTAAAACTGCCAAAGAGAAAAAGCAGCCGACGGTGACAAAAAGTGCACCAACAGCAAAACCAAAATCCCGAACTCCAGTAGTAACTCCCATTGCTGCCGCCACAACCACTGCGGCTACCACCACTGGCACCACAACTGCTGCTAAACCTAGTTTTTACAACAAAGTTACTAAGAAAGGCAGTGTGGTCCCATTGGAATCAAAACCATTCCTTCGTAAAGGAACAGGGATTGGGCCTGGTGGTGGTGCAGTTGTTGTCAAGAGTAAAGTTGTGGCTCAACCTGAAGAACAACCTCATAGTACTGGAGATATGATCCAAGCTGAAAAAATTCAGACGGTTGAGGTCGAAACTACTGAAATCACAAGTGAAAGTCAAAGTCAAAATCAAGAGACGGAATGTGAACCACCAGAATCCTATGCCGGATCAGAAACACAGGTGGTCAGTCCCATTAAATGTGAGGAACCAAAGAGTTTTAATCATAATCGGTTCAATGTTAGCGGTGATGATGGGATTAAGAAGACAGAGGCTGAAGAAGAATCAACAATTTCAATTTCACCAACCGCATGGGTGGAAATTGAAGAGAACAATCAGGATGAGATTATGCCATGCAAAGAAAGCCCTGTTCAGGGATCTGGTCCAGCCAATCTTGGTGTGCCAGCTGGAGTTTCAAGTCCACGTGTTCGTCACTCTTTATTTCAAATGCTTCTTGAGGAGACCACGAGTGAAGCTGACAGTTGTGAGTGGGGAAATGCTCAGCACCCTCCTGCTATGGTCAACCAAAAAGATGCACCGAAAGGATTCAAGCGACTGTTAAAGTTTGCTAGAAAAACTAAAGCTGATTTGAATCTAACTGATGGTTCTAGCCCATCAAGCATTTTCAGGAGAGGATGAAGCTGAAGCATATGAAGGTAATAATGGTTAACCCTTTTGCTAAAGGGCCGGGCTGGGTTAGGTGTGTAAAAATCTTGTGTCCTTTTCTCTTGAGTTTTGTATATGATTTCTCTATAATTAAGGTATTAATCTTAGCGTTTTTTAATACAACTATTTAAGAGGTTGCAAGCTACCCTCCGGGTACATTTTAACCAAGTTTTAAAACGTGCACATTTGGGTTAGAGGTGATTTATAACAGGAATATATCCATTCCTTTTTTTATTGTTGTTATTATTTTCTATCAGATCATGACAAGAAATGCTTATTCATGTTATTTTCAATATTTTTGTGTTATTTGTTAGTGTAAGCTGTGGAGGAATGAGGCGCAGCTTCTCTATTGCCAAGGTTCATGAAAGTGGCAGATTTGTAAAATATAGTATACAAGTGAATTTGGTTGTAGGCTAAGCTTTATTTTGATGTTCACATTGTTATTTGTTCAGGTAAAGTTAAGAAACAATAACTCTTTTCCGGCATGTTATGTGCTCTTGGAATTTTTCAGACACGAAAATGTAAATTCAGTCTTGTAGTTCAAGTGTTTCATATGTTTAATGTTTCAAGGTTTTTGTATTGTCCTGTGGAACTATCAATTGTACCACCAGACAGTTAGCCTGGTAAAACAGAAGGATTTTGTTATGTAACAACTTGTCTCAGTTTGTGTTATGTTACAAATTGTTTTAAATACAGGTATTAATCGGCAAGTGAGGTCTGACAAAATGAGCATAGGTTGGACAGAACAGATTATTGAAATGAATTCACATGCTATATTTGTTTGTGTATGGTAGTTGGCGGGTCCGTCGGTTTGTTTAAGTTGTCTTTTCTCATAATATGTTAATCTAAGTATTATTGTTTGTTGGAGATCAGCCAGAATCACCTCTGGTTCACATGGAAATCGCACAATGGGACTCAATGATTTGCAATAGATTTCAGAACAAGTCAGGTTAGGTTTGTCAACTCAAAACACACTTGACCATCTTTTTGAATTGTATATATGTAATTATTCGTTAACACATATATTGATAAAAACTATTAATGCAATAATAATGTAAATTTTCATATACTTGTTTGCAGCGTTTAACACCTTTAACTAAAAGTCATAGTTGCACCCCCTTTTTTATTATAAATATCTCAAATCAACGTCGTAATAAGTAATCTGGAGCTCTAGAGGCCTCTCTTCAGGAACCGAAGATGGGGGAATATGACATCTACATGTGACCCATAATGCCGTGAAAAGATCAAATTGATCCGATTGGTAGAGTCTTCAACAGCATGTTCACCCAAAGACAGTTGAATGGATGCTAATTTCACCATTTCATTACCAATCACAATGTGCTCATGACCATAAAGCTTCTCTAATATCTACACACAAACCCAAAAATATTACACGTAAACACACATCAAGCTTATACATTCAGCATATGATTTGGTAGGCTAGGTTACCTTGATGGATGCTTGACAATGGTCACGTGACCTCTTTAGTTCTCCAATTAAACAAAATGCTTGTGCTAGGCAATCCTCTGCCTGACAATTGGTTGTTTTTTCTACTATAAAATTTAAGTTGAACCATATATTCTCGAGCAATGATACAGTAAAACCAAAGAAAAAAGTGAGGGGATTGTGAAGTTGTTATAGGTCTTTAGCCTTTTAACATGACTTGATTATATGATTTCCGCTATGTATATTCCTTGATCATAAAATAAAAAATAATTATTAGAATTTTGGTCGATTTCAGTGACTCGATTCAACAAAGAGATTTGTCTTTCTCAAGTTAACCAGACATCCGATAACCAAAACATGATGCCAGTCATGAGCCTGGTTAAAGAAAAAAAAACCTGGATCTGCCGGTATTATATATATCTATTGAACAATTGGCGTAAAAATAGGTTAGTTAGAACTCACCTCAGCAATTTTCTTGTTGTATGGATGCAGTGCTGATTTAAGTAGATCTAACGATTTTAAAGCACTTGAAAGGGTAGTGGGAATCCATTCACCAGAATCTAGTAAACCCTCCAACCTGGTGTACCATATGATGCCAACATGCAAAAGACCAAGTAAGCATAACAGAGATCAATGATATTTAAGTCTATATATGCTAAATGCAAACAAAAACTATCTTTCTAATTTCTCTGTCAAGTTTTGAATTTTTCATGCGAATTCAATATAAAAACTCATCTTTGTTTGAGTATTCTTCAAGGATGATGAAATTTTTTTAAAAAAAAGCAGAAGTCCATCACATTAGGGAACACAGAAAGCCAGACACAAATACCCCTATAGGATTAGTGTCCTTTTGGAACTGGACCTAAGGTGTCTTAACAGGCCTGAGTTGTAACCCATCTTGGACTTTAAACACAGGGCATATTGAGGACAAGCTGATCCTAAGCAGGCCTAAGTCAGACTGTTGCTAACTAGAATAAAGAAACTCAACAACTTATCTACAACTGGGTATTGATACAAGTTATATATTACCTTTGATAAGATAAATGGGTAAAATCTAAAAGCCTACCTAAATCGTAACATATCAAACAAGTTAAAAGTTGATCAAAATGTACTTCAAAAAGTTAGATTATTATTTTAATAATATAGTTTAATAGAATATTTTATTAATATAATTTAAAACAAAACAGAAGTGCTGGTTGGTCGGCCCAACTCAACCTGTTTGAATCGGTATTTAAAAACTACATGTTTGAACCGGAAACGCTTTTAACCACTAATCAAACTCGCTCAACATGCTTAATTTGCCACCTCTCATGCTAACCAATATTTTAGTCCGTCTTCTTGATTGTCTTTGGTCAAGTAGTTATTACTCATTAATACCCAGGAATTTTGCATACCTCATGAATATTCTCTTTCTAAGCAAACTCAATTATAAAAAAAGTTTTCTTAATAAAATATCAAAAATAAAATCAAGCCGATGACTCGACGAGCATATACAAAATTAAACAAGTTGGTCATACCTCCCAATACAAATCTCCGCCTTTTTTACTACAGCTTTTGAAGCTTCCAGGTCACGGAAAGCACCACAGCTCAAACAAAACCCAGGTTTAATCTTATGTTCAAGCCTATCAACCTTTTAAATGCCAATCATCAGCTATAAAAGAGTATTATAGTAATACCATATAAACACAGTAACAGCATAGAAAAGAGTACCTGCAAAGGTAAACCACAAGAAAAGGGGTTGACTTTCTGTTGTTCATAGCTAGTCACTGAACCATCCAAGACTACACCCAGACAGTCATGATTCACACACCGAAAAGAATCTATGACAAGGTCAGATAGGTTTAACTGTGAACAGCCAGTGCATGAACATGAAAATGCATATTGCTCTTTTAAAGACGATTGACGCTTGTTACAACTCCACTGGCCAACCTGTAAAAATGTCAACCAAAATTTAATATATTGAACCATGTGGCTAAACCACACCAAAAGTTTCAGATTATATAGTACCAAAGCAAATCATGTGCTAGCAATTTGTTAAAATCAGAGGTGGGGGTATTGATATGCAGCACTTCTTTTTTATTATGTAAAAATAATGAACTTGTTAATAAAGACTACAAAGGCAATATTTTTATGAATACAAAAAAAAAAAAAGATTCAGGATTGCACTAAAATAAACTTTGGACAACTCACCTGTTCGACCTATTTGACACATTTGAGAAAAAAAACACACAATCCAAATTGACTCATTCAGAAGTAAATGTGTTGAAACTACCAACTCTAGTTAAAAATCAAGATGCTGTCAGAACTTAACATCATTAACCATAACATTCCAGCTGTTGTTAGCAGGAGTAAATTTACCTGGGGCCCATAAGAGAGCTCAAGTGGATCACCCGCAGCCACAAAATCTATTGCTCGTATATATAGAGTTCGAGAAAGAAAATATGTGTGGATATTTGGCTTGCAAGAATGGTTGTACAAGCTTCCAGCCAAATAAATAGCTTGACCAACTCTCACCTAGTAGTACACAATCAGGAAAATCATAACACATTAAATTAAAAACAAGTTAACAAAGGTGTATTTTCACATGCTTTTTTTTTTATTTTTGTTAATTTGAAGGTAAACTTGGTGGTGACCTCGTAAAAGCTATGAAAAATATTGTTGGTAGAAAACAAATAAAGTAAGAAAACTTTAATAAGCAAAAAATAGGCAGCATATGTGCCACAAAAATGAAGCATCAAATACAATGGTATGATTTATGAATAGCCAGCAACTGCTTACATGAAAATGACATGTGGTGAAAATGGTCCTTAACCATCCTTACCTTGTCATGTATGAAGAAGCACCTTAATGAAAGATGAAAAAGTAAGATAAAAAGAACAAAATACTACTAATGTTTAAAAGAAATCTACAAATGTTGACTTGCTACCTGATTTAAGAAAAATTCTTGACCAATTATAAGATTTCTAAAATTAACCTTCGGTACATAAATATATTTGTATCGATGTTACAAGCAAATAAGTAAATTTCTTAAAAGGAATGTTGCAATGTTCATGAAGCAAACCAAAGGAAAGTGTTGTAATATAGGATGAAGAAAGTACCAGTGCTTTCTACAGCAGTAAAACACAATTAGTTGCGTATGATATACTATAAAGACTTGAAAAGAAGAAAAGAAGTATATTAATCCATAGAAGTTTTTCACATGGGAGTAGGAGCATGTTGGTAGATATTAACCTGTTCCACAGTACTAGTTGTATGATTCCCAGCTGAGCTTGGTGAGCCATTTGAATCAGCAGACCTCATAAGAACAATTGCCATAGAATTCACATTGATTTGTGAGAGAAGCAAGACACACTGCATCGAGAGAAAGACAATGGAAGGTAAATCATTAATTGTTAATGAAGATACCAAAATATTCTACAAGAAACCAATCATGTTCTTCAAACAAAGAATCAACCTATGCTTCGGATGGAATAAAATAATAGATTTTAGGATGGAGTGTTTGTGACTGATTTTGATTTTTTAGGTAGACAACTCACTGAGGGTGAGAGAGGGGGAGAGAGAGTGTGTGTGCATGTGTGTGCATGAGTTATTGAGTTTGTTGACTTTTCTTGTTCTAAATTGAAGGCGGTGTGCTGGTGTCGTTCTTAGGAGTGGTGCAGCCAAGACGGCTGCAATTAATGCAGTCATCATTTTATCATATGCTTATACATATAGGATCAGGAAAGAGAAGGGATGAGAGAAGAAGTATATATTAATATAGTGCGAAGGCTCATACTTATTATTCAATATTTTTGTTCCCTTTGTGTGGTATGCTAGTTGAAAAGAGACAGAGTCTAACTGGGGTTGGATTCCATTTGATATACAAGGGTCTATTGACAAAATTTCACATTAATTAAACATGTCTGAGATTAACAAACATTCCTCTGGCTTCAATTAAGCCCACGTGTTGGCCACCATGCCTTCAAAGCCAAAACAGTAAGACACATGCCTCATCATAGTCAATATGCCTCAGCAACAGAAGCTGCCAAAGACATGTCTCAACAAGCCTTAAGGTAAGACAAAAAGAAGCTCACCTGTGAAATAGTGTCCCCGGTTAATGGAATACCAGAGCCATAACAATATTGAAGACTCTTCAAAAGAACTATGGAAGATATATGTAACTCCAGTTTAGCTTCTGGATTAAGTTGTAAATAACGGTGACAAAGCTCCTAGAAAAGGAACAAAGAGCAGCACTTTAGTCCTTTTCTAGGTCAAAAGGTCAATGGAATATAATGGACATAAGAGGGTGCAATGGTGTATGAGATACCAAATTCACAATAGTGGAAGATCCAACAAGATGCCTATCCTGCTCTATAGACTTCACTATAACTCGACCCGCTAAAACTATTTCAGCTGGTAAAGCAGCTGGCCAATTTACTCCACATTCATGCTTATGTTCAGCATTTTGCTTGATATTCACACCATCAAAAATTGCTTTAGTCACACTTGCCACATAATTCTCAAGGTCACTAGACAAATCAATACCAATATCATGATTCTTTGCATGGAACTCTTGATCTTGCCCCCTGGCATGTATTTGGCACAGCTGAGAGCAATACAAAGCCATTGAACATGATGAACATGGAACGATATCTGCTGGTAATTCTTTGAAGCAGAAATGGCAATGAGTTTCTCGACAATTCTTTGATATTATCTGCAAGGTCACTAGCCCAAGTAAAAATCAAGAGTGACATCTGATATAGAAACAAAAAACAATCATGTTTCACCGAGTCAATAAAACTACTGATTATTTATTCTATACAGGGGAATAAAAGCAAAAATATAATAATATTATATAGACCAAGTTGGAGATTGCAATTTTTGCTATGAACTATGATTTTGGATGAAACAAATGAATGCATGTGAGGATTGAGATACTTCTTCCTAGACAAATGAATACTAGTGAATAGAAATGAAAAACGAACAGGTCAGAAATGTACAAGTAACTTTTCACAGGTTGAAGTAGGTTCCGGCACACTTCCTATCCAAAAACTTAATATTCTAGAATCTAGAAAAGCTAGTGGGTCAAACGTGACCACAAAGATCATATTCACTCAATAATAATGATGTTCTCATAAAATAATTTTGGAGGTTTTACGAATACACTTTAGTGACTTTCGACTAGTTTGACCAGTTCGAGCCATTTTAACAGCCATCTGTTTAGCTAAATTTGTTTGTTAGTTTTATATGTTTGACCCACTATTATAAAACATAACCCATTGCCCAAAGTGTAAGGTAAGGCTGCATACATCAGTTTATATGATCTGGACCCTCCCCAACCCTGCATAAAGTGGGAGACAAATCAAGCACCCATTACGCCCTTTAGTCGGAAATGCGACCAGTATGAAGTATGAACTAGTTATTTTTGGCATTTATTAAAGTATTTAAAACAACTATATCTAGCACTCAACCATACTCAAAGCCATTAGCCTTTCATGATACCATTTCTATGGTATTAGATGTCATGTGAATTCTAACAAAGCCCTGAAAGTGACAGAAAACATTATGTGCAAAAATGCTTATGTGTCTGGCATTAGCACTAGCAAAGGAATATCAGATGTACCGCAGCATATGGTTCCTCTGTATGAAGCAAAGCGGCTTGAGGTATGTCAGTCAAAGACACCATGCCCCTTCCTTTTCTTTCTGTTTCTACACACTCCAATTGTATTTCTTGTAGTTGATCTGTTACAGAGGACCTACATGGTAAGAATTATGGAAAATCATATTGGGATCCAGTATTGAAGTTTAAAGAAGTAATCAGTTTGTTTATTTCCAAAGGGTTTATGATAAAGGCCCAATTAAAGTATATTCTAGAAGAAGGAAACAGGCCACAGAAGCTGCCCATATGGGCCAACTGAATTCTGTTTTTGGGCTTCAACTGGATCCGTTCAGTCAAGGAGTCAGCAGTAGTTTGGAAGAGTGGGGAGCAGTTACTAAGCTTAATTATTAGCAGGAAGATTGAGGGCTGGGGAGCTCTTCCTATGCCACCTTCCAGGAGCAATTATCAAATGTCATGGGTTATTAAAGCAGGCTTTTTACTTTCATATTTTTCATCCTTGTTTTTCATTATCAAAGTGTGTAATTGGAGACATTGCCCCTCTCGAATCGGGCTGTTTTATCTCAGTTCCAATAAAGTTTCCTGCTTGAATTTTAGCTTTAATCATTTGGTTCCATTGCCGGGAAGTCGAAGATGGTTCAAACCCGGTACAGTTCCGAGTCCAGTGGTTCAAACCCAGACCAAATTACTGCTCAATTGGCTGCCATTGCTGCAAAGTTGGAGTCCATTGATTCAACGAAGGAAGACATTGCAGCCTTGAAAGGAGATCGATCTAAGGGCAACAAGTTTGATGAGGGGGAGAGTTTGTGGAAGGGAAGAACCGGATACAAACCCTACAACAAAATTGATTTTCCTAGTTTTAATGGAGGGGATCCTCGTGGGTGGATATTAAAGGCGGAAAAGTATTTTTGGTATTATCAAATACCCGACGAAGAGAAGGTAGAAATAGCCTCCATGCACCTAGAGGGAGATGCGTTAGACCTTTATTCCTGGCTTTCAGACGATCACTCCTTGACTTTCTATGAAGAGTTAGTGCAAGCCTTTACCAAGAACTTTGGTCCAGCCGAGTTTCAAAATCCAGATGAATACTTATGCGGCATCAAACAAACTGCATCCGTACAGGAATATCGTCAAGAATTTGCCAAGCGGTCTTCGTGGGTTTCGAACTGGCCTGACCACTGTTTGTTAGGGGTTTTCCTTAACAGGTTAAAGGAAGAATTATAAGCTGATGTGAGGATACACAAACCACGAACTGTTTACAATGCTATGAATCTTGCCTTGGAATTTGAGTCCAAAGCCAACCAGCACCGACCTTTAAAAAGTTCTAACTGCGCACCAAACTCCAAACCACCACCACCACCACTTGATTCCAAAACTGCTACCCCTTACATCCCTCAACCCTCTAACCAACCCAAAACTCCATTCAGAATTTCAGACATTGAAAAACAAAGCCATTATCTAAAGGGTGAGTGCTTTAGATATGGGGAGAAATATGGTCCGGGGCATAGATGTAAAGCGGGTACGCTGAAAATGTTAAAAGTAGAAGAGGACTTAGGTGTTGTTTGTTTTTTCTGCATGAAAATGTCTGCAGTCTGCGGACCACATCTGCAGACATCTGCAACAAAAGAGGTGGACCAAACGTCTGCAGTCTGCAATAAAAAGACTGTTTGTTTTAACATCTGCAGTATCCATTTGCTGCTGTTGATTTGGTTCACCGGAGCGACGGCGACGGTGGTGGCAGTGGGGAATTGGTTTACCAGAGCACCGTCATGATGGCGCAAAATCCTCCACCGGTGTTTAACATCACGTTATTAACATTTGATGCCGTTGATTTGGGTGAAGATTCTTTGAGGCAAAACATCAAACAGTTGGTGGACGGTGGTTTCCGAGGGTTATCTAGCGGTTTCCGGCGGTCGTTTCTGTGGTCAGGGCGGCACCGTTCGCCGGAGTTTCACCGGCTCCAGTTGGATCTCCGGCGACATTTGCAGACATGGTGGCACAACCATCGTTTTCAGCCAGATGTGATGTCGAATTTGGCTACGGTGGCGCAAACATTTGCAGACATGCTGTACGGTGGGGACCGAAGGTGGCTACGGTGGCGACGATGGCTACGGTGCCGACGGTGGCGGAGCTCGACGGTAAGAAATGGGGAGTGGGGGCGGTGGGTATAGTGGGGAAGATGTGGTTTAGGGTTGAAATGAAAGAAGAAATGGTTGTGAAAATTTCAGAAGACTTTGTTCCACATCTTCTCCGTGCAGACGTTAGGAAGACGTTTTTTAATGAAACGTCTTCCAGAAAACAAACACTCTGCGAAGTAAAAACCTCTTCCCGCGTATGCGTGCGCGCAGATGAAGAGGTGGGGAAGAGGTTTTTTCAAAAAATAAACACCCTCTTAGTAGAGCAGCAGGGAGCTGAAATTCCTAATAATAATGAGCCACAAGAAGAGACAGCAAAGATCAGCCTACATGCTATTCTCGGGAAATCGCATCCTACAACGATTAAAGTCCATGGTATGTTAAATTCTATCGAGGTTTTGATTTTAATTGATGGGGTTCCACCCATAATTTTATCTCAGACTGTTTGGTGAAAGAGCTTAAACTCAAAACCCAGCCGATACCACCTTTTGGGGTTCAAATCGGTAACGGAGACGTAATCCGATGTGGCCAGATTTGCAAAAATCTTTCTGTACAGGTTAATGATTTGAAGATTACTCAAGACTTTCATCCTTTTTCAATTGGAGGGGCTGATTTAGTTTTGGGTATTCAATGGCTAGCTACCTTGAATACGGTTCAAGCAAATTGGAAAGAATTATTTATGATTTTTACCATTGAAGGGAAGCGATACAAGCTGCAAGGCATTGAGTCGGGA
>BJCM01083610.1:0-18637 GCA_018326385.1 Flaveria bidentis | reverse complement strand
ATATTACTGTATTTTTAGGGGGGGAAGTCAACCAGAAAAGTAATCAAAGTTGTGAGGAGCAAGGTGATATTTTTCTCTTTTATTAATCTGAGTGAAAATTCAAATTTTTATAATAGTGAAAGTCTAGTTTTTTTATAAATCTAGGCAATTTCATATATCACCTTTAAACATGTCATATCTAATATTTCTTCAAAATCATGCTTAAAGAGTAACATATATTATGTATTGACAACTTTTTGTTTTGAGAAAAGATAATATTTTATATGTTTTATTTTGGCAATGAGAAACTTAAATATAATCATTCTTCTCTACAAATTTCTCTATATTAATCAAAATTAGACTTACACCCTGATTGAAAATATTATACCTACCTCATTTTTTAAATATGAGTTCTTAATTGTTATTTTTAAACTACCGCCAAACTTTATAGAAAATATATTTGTCGGTGAATTAACTAATTTTATAAAAGTCAAATTAAGCATGCATGCATGCACGCTTACTAATCAATCATTTGACTTAGCTTGATAGCTTCTATAGTGACATCAGTAAACTAAGCATGCATGCATGCTTAAAAATCAACATGCACAAGAATCATTATTTATATAAAATAAATTAGTGGCCGTTTAATAATTTTTTAATGATTAAGTGTCCCAATAACAGATTTGAACCATTAAGTACAGAACCATAAAGACGTATGAACCATTAAGAGCTAGTATATCGCTTAACTATTCAAAGGGAAATGCATGATCAATTCAGATAAGAGATTTTAGGCATTCAGTATTAGACATTTTAACCATTCAACATTAGTATAATGCTTAACCATTCAGATGCAAATATATGAACCATTTTGACATTTGCTCGCGAAACAAACAGTCTGAACCATTAATTGTTGAACCATTCAGATATCTAAATCATTTAGAGGTTGATTCAGATGTTGCCAAACAGTCCTTTAGTATTGAAAGGGCATATTTCTCTTTTCAGTTAGTACTTCATTGAATAAATATGTGAATCAACCGAGTTAAACTATGTTAGCTAAAAACATCTTTAGTCGTAGTGACAGAGCTTGGATATTTTTATAAGTGAGGGGGGCGGCGGGGGCGAAATTAAATTTTTAAGGAGGGCGAACTTGTTATATATAAAAAATTTACACTACATGACCAAAATTTTACACTACCGAACCAAAAATTAACGCTACTGACAAAAAAATAAAGAGGGCGGGGGCCCCTCCCGGCTCCTTTAATGCTTCGCCCATGTTTAGTCGAATTAATGGTGGATCCAATAATTTTATTACAGGGGTGAAATAGATAAGAGTTAGGTTACACTAAATTATAAGGAAATTAAATTGGGGCATACTAATGAAATTGACTTTTTGAAGGACATGCTAATGAAATTATTTAAGTGTTTTACGCTTTCTAATTTTTATATCCTCACTCTTAAGCCTAAGTTGAATGAGTCCATGCTAGGCTAAAAGTTTGCCCCTAAAATAAATGTTCGATAATCCGCTCTGTTATTTCATGTTTCAACTAAATATGCATGTTTTTAAAGTATTCGGGTACGTGCATGTACATGTAGTATACGCTTCATTTAAGAGAACCTAATACAATTACAAAAGTAAAACGTTTGAATATAAGATGTATTCATGTACACTTGAGGATTAAAAAGTATGTTGTTGCAAAAAACATGATAGCTAACATCAAATCATGTTATGGGTTTAAATCCTTACAGATTCAACGATAGGTAACAATTAGGAGTAAATAAATTGTGGTTCAAAATAAAGCTAACATCAAAATGATGTTTCAAGACTTTTTGTTGCATTATTTTTTTATCAAGGCCCAAATCTATTTCTATTGTATTTCATAATAAATCTATCTCATTTTTTTAGGTAAGACTTGAACCCACTACCTTATAAATAAGCATATATTTTTACCACTAGACTATGTTGGTGGCCGTTATTACATTTTTGTATATTTGTATACATTTCGGAAACCTACAAAAATTAAAAGATAAAAATGTTATTGTTAATTTCATAGTTTTAGTTACGTCAAAACAATAAAATTAGTAGCTACAAAGAGCTTGAAACTGTAAATTGATGATTACCAAACGTTCATTATTTTTACATTTAGCAATTTGAAAAAACTAAAAATCGATGATTATTTGTTCTATAATGGCAGGGTGCAGGGCTTTTTCATGGTCGTGTCATTGTCGTAAAATGTTTGGTTTGAGTAGTCAACCCTTAAAATAGGGTACAAAGTACTTTGTAAAATATTAAAATTGCGACCACTTCTGTGTGGTTTGGAATTTGTTTCAAAAATAGGGTATTTAGAGATGGTGTGTTGACGAAAGGTATTTTTCTCACGTGATTTGGACATTAAGGGTACCCGCCCCTGTCATGGACGGGTTCTTGGGTCGGTCAACGAGATGTCACACTCAAACCAAAACTCGCCCCTGTCATAGACGAGTTCTTGATTCTTTTTTTTTAAATCAGATTTCAGCTTTTGCTAGGTGGTGTCAAATCAATTCCAGAACTCGCCCATGGCAGGGGCGAGTTCTCGAATTTTCACATTCAACGAGGACTTTTGCCTTCTAAGAAACTGATACAATGGTATGAACGATAGATTGAACAAGAATCTTACAAAGATTTAACAAATATCTTTAAGAAAGAAAGACAATGGGTTTGATGGACCAAAAGACTTGAAATCTCAGACTAATGAAGATGAAGAGATGGTGATTGATAATCTGTAGAGAGAAGGTGATCTTCATATATTATTTCAAGAAGCTCCTTCTGCAACTTTAAAATAAAAAAATATATATAATTTTCTCTTCTTAGCCCTTCAAGAAAACAACATTCCAAAGATAACCCTTGAAATTGGTTGGAGCTAGCAATATGCAACATACAAATTATTATATATTAGAGTAATTTGACACCTAAGACCTGGAATTGATTTGACACCGTTAAATGCGAAAATTCGAGACCTCGTTGAATGTGAAAATCCAAGAACTCGTTCCTGCTATGGGCAAGATCTGAAATTGATTTGACACCACTTGGCAAAAGCTAAAATCTGAAAATTAAAAAAATAATAATCAAGAACTCGCCCATGGTAGGGGCAGTTCTGGTTTGAGTGTGACATCCAGTTGACCGACCCAAAAACCCACCCATGACAAGGGTGGGTACCCCTAATGTCCAACTCACGCAATAAAAACACCTCTTATCAACACACCATCTCTAAACATCCCATTTTTAAAAAGAAATTTGTGGTTTGTAAGTGAGTAACAACTGTATTAAAATATTAAATGATTTAATGATTTAAATTTATAGAGTATAATATTATAAATGCATACGTACGTTTATTACAAAACAAAGTAAAGTATCATATTTATTTTGAAATTTTTAGTAATCAACTTTTCTCTCGGTTATTTTAAGAGAACTTTAAGATAGATGGCTTAAAATTATTACATTCAATACATTCTAATAGTCAATATCTTTGGATTTCAATTCAGTTTTAAATATTATTTTTCAGTTGTATATCTGTCTTTTGACAATACCGGCGGTCTTAACATATAAACTATTAAAAGACAGCTTGAGCCATGAGAATATGTGATCAAACTTCAAAACATTTGCAAAAATATATTAACATAACTTTACAACAAGGTCGTAATAAAAATTAAATCGGCTTACTATAATTCATTGCAAGTACCTTAGGTGAATATGTTATTTTTAGTTATAAGAACATATTTCAAATAAACTTAGTTTGTTAACAAGAACTACATGATCATAAGTTAAAAGACTAAGAGACCGATCGTCACATTAACAAGTTGTATGTAATGGTTCACGCTGATATTGACTAATCATTCAGTTAAAAGTGTTATCAAAGACTTCTTTTTATATCGATAGAGATTGTTGTTTACAAGGCAACTAAAAGTTTTAGACTGGTTGTAAACACTGCCCAAGAGGCGGCATGACTGGCTGTAGTTGCCGCACCGAAGACCACCTCCGATTAGAGCCATGAGAGTAGCCAAGGTAAATGTGCAACAAAACCTTATTTTTGTTCGAAAGGAGTGTTCATACATGGGGCGTCTCTATATATTATAACATGTTATTATGGGTTTTTCATTGATTATCAATTACCACTTATCTGCTTATTGGTTTTAAAAAAACGGACAATTGAATAAACAACTTCAAATCGCTTATTTAAAACATATTTCCATCATAAATTGCGCTACTGCACACCCTCAAAACAACTTATCTTTGTATATAAACAAATAAACAGATGTGACAAACGCTCCCTTATATGATGAGTATGGAGAATTCATCGCCACATACGTAATTAAACACTCACGGAGACTTGCCTCAAGTTCTTATCACATGGTAACACATATGCAGCATTACATCTATTAACAAACACGATAGCATTAACATTAGAGATATCACATATGATGAAAGAGCCCCTAAACCTACACCAACCTAGGACCTAAAAGTGTTTTTCGACCCATTTACTTGCAAAAGATTAGGTTAAGTTTTATCTTAAATGAATCTAACTGATGAAATTATCACCAAAGAATCGAGTCAGATAGTTTGAACGCATTGAAAGTCTCATATACTGCATATTGTTGTTTAAAGGTTAGATTATTGTGAAATCATATAACTTCTATAATCATAAGTTACACTAGTAATTAAAAAGAGATTTTAATTTGAAAAGGAAGACGGTTTCGAAGCAACCCAGCCCAAGTGTCTCATTTGATGCACCTAAAAAATACGCATTCTGACATGTTACACAACCACTAGGTTGTACGTTGTGAGGCACATCATCTAACCACCAAGATGTCCCTTGGGGACAAGTGAGTGCGGTTAGTGTTTATGTTGGGAGTGTTGGATAATAAGGAATCAAATAATATGTTTCTACACGACGTCAATGACTTCGTAAAACAGTTTCTAGAACGTCTAAATTGAATACTCGTGGCGGTACCCAAACTATTCAACTCATGGGTCACAAAAGGAGACTTTCACATTCACCGCGACTACTCTAGCCATTTAAGGCCTGTTTTGAATTGTGTAAAAGCGATGACTTTTTCACATGGGTTGGTCCCAGAAGGGAAAAATATTGGGGTGGACAACCTATTTTGTGTAACTGAATATCTGAAACAAGTGACTGGCATTTAAATGAAACAAGTCACTGAAATGCACATTAAACTATTAGTATGACGACTACAGGTTTTATTGAAAATTCATATCGTGATTGTTATCTCCAAAGATTGTACTTCCGCAAATTAGACAGTTAAATGAATCACCTAGTATTTGTTCCAATTAAGTAAAGAGGAGCAACAAATAGACCGTTAAATAAATCACCTAATGTTAAGCCAAATGCCAACAAGTTAACAACTACAGGTACAATGGTTCAGCTGGTACAACACACCTGGCGTAGAATTATGACTGTTTCGCCTCGGCCAGCAAAGCTTCAAGCTCCCCTTTCCTATGTAACTTCACCGTATCTGCACCAAATCATAAAATGACATTACAGATTCACAGTATTATACTAACCTCCTAAATCTTGACATCTTAAATATCAGCTACTATTATATACTTTTATAGCCATGATAACCTGTTACTGAAAACACTCATTCGATCCTGCCAACAGCCTACTAACCAACAAGATTGGATAATATACAACTCTCAAGGAGGTAAAAAGCAGTAAACAATGAAAGCTGGATTCAAACCTGAGACATCTGCTAAAGCCGAGGGACTAAGATTTGCTATTATTATACTAATATGATTTTGCAATCACATTCTATACTAATAACTATTCATAAGCCTTTTTTTAGAAAAGGGCCAAAAAAGAGTTGTGGGTTAAGCCAATCTGACATGTACTATTGGTTAAAAAGATAACAGACACCTCAATTCCTACCGTCTCTAAGGAGTCAATCTTATATGAAATCAAGACTCTTAAAATAACCAGTGTTGCATAACCAGCCCTACGTGCCAATAATCGTGGATTAATCAGAAATCGGCCAAAAACCGGGCCCAGGCAGTCCTAATCGGCCAATTTGCAGCAATCCCAGCAGGATTCCAGCTAACCACTGTAATTTTCGGCCAGAACCTAGAAATTCCAACCAAACCTTGGAAATTCTGGCCAAATGTATGTGTATAAAACTGAGCATTTTTATTACATATAAAAAAGTGTGTGTGTGTGTATGTATACATAAAACTGAATATTACTTATAAAAAAATCCAATCCGATTAATCGCTAGTCGGTAACCCACTGCCCGACTAGCACCTAGAGAATATTGCAACCATGATAATAACTGTGAGAATCTGTCACCAGGAAAGTCATAGGGTAAAACACAGCTTATGCAAGACACTTTGGCCTTTAGAAGGTTAAAGAGGGAAACTAGTGGAAGATAGATTTAAACCTAAGAACTCTACTAGAGAAAGATTAATTTCTTAGCACAAAATCCCATTAATTGGAACATCTGGGAGGGTCATATAAGAAAATTCCTCTACGAATAAAGATATAGATAATTAGATATACTTCAGATATTAAACTGAAATACGATTTAATGATAGCTTTTATAAATGGCAGTTAGGACAGTCATCCTTGTTTTCTAAGTGAATTTAAGCTATAAAGTACAACAATAAAGTTCATATGATAAAATAATTCTAGCAACATTTATGGATGTAACAAAATTGTAAAATCATATATAAAATATTTCTATAATATATGATTTTTGGTTTCATGTATTTTGATTTTATACATGGGATTACCGATCCTAACATAAACTATATTCCCAAATATGTAAATGATAAAACATGTTGCATAATCAAGCATAATGATATCCAGGAAGAATGAAACAAAAGGAATAGTTAATAGATGTATTAGAAAAGGAATATGTAAGTACGGTACCTGTACAGCCACCTATGTGTTTGCCTCCTGTTATCAAAGAACTAGATAAATTAACAAGTTAAAATTAAAGCAGAAATAATACACAACAGTAACAAATTCCATTTTTCATTTCACGGTCTCTTTTACGGGTATTGATAATATTGTAGAAGGTGACGGAAGGTCAGCAGTCACTGCATAATATTCAGCAGGAGATACAAATCCGGAATTGTGTGTACACTAAGAAAAAGATCTGTTTTCTTGGTGGTGAATTCAGTAAGCGAATGGGTTGGGTCAGACTCTCAAAACACTTTGTCCATTTTTTTCCTTTATACCTTTATAGGTAATTGATGCATTAAAATATGATCACAAAGATACATCATTAAAAAGATACATCATATACAATCGTTCAAATTGTTTCATAAAATAATCATAAAGGTGGTATGCGCTAAAAAAATAGATGAACATTTTGCGTCATCCATTTGATCAGTTCCCTTTACTTATTGACCTGTTTAAGATAATTCATAACCCAACTCACCAAAATATATTGAACGGGTCAAAACTGTCACCTCTAGGTACATACCATATCATGCACATTGGGTGCGTCCAATAAAATAAATTAGGCAATAATTGCTTATGAGATTCTTAATGCATCTCTGACATACCAACAAATACATTTGGAACCGTATGCTGCCCAGTTAGCCGTTCAAGAACCTTTTGTAACTGAGGCCCTTGTGCACCTGAAAAAATAAAAAGAAAATTATATTGAGTATTTCTAAATCCTAAGATTTTATTTGCAGAATTGCATCTTTAGATCCAAAAGTATAGTGCGCCTAATAGTGAAAAATTATTTATATTGTATAAAACTTCATATAATCACAGTTAAGCACCTTCAAGGTACAGAGAAACTGGATTTGTTTAGTCTTCTCTTAAACAGAAAAGATTTGTTTATTCAAATGTGGTTATGCAGACTCCATTATAACATATATATGGCATTTGGGGTTTTATTAAAGAATCTCAACTACAAATATGTGCATATTACAGACGTTTTAAGTGAACCAGATGATGTATACACCTTTAATTAACATTTATCTAAAGAAAATGCTTCCCTATAGCAAAGATCTCTAAAGTCTAAACTAACATAAAAACATGATATAAATCTTAGAAGCTTACAAGGTGTTGTTCAGAACTCTAATTCATTTTCAGACATCTTCTCTATTGGTTAAGAATATGATTAACATTTTGCAACATGAAAAATTGAATGGCTACAACAAAAGGATGAACTCAATCCCAAACCCTAATTGAATGAACTTCTAAACCTAACAGATCATTCTCAACAAAGTTGCAGTTCACTTTGATTCTTTAAATCGAAAACAACAAAACAACTTCAATCTCAAACACACAATCCCCAATTTATACAACAAAGCAACACTTACCCATTTGATCCAACTCAACAACAAGCGGCTCCACACCAAGCCGACTGAACAACGACTTCACCTCAGAAGAATACCTTCAAATCAAAACCAAAACAAATCAAATACAAAACAAAAACCCACTTCAAAACAAGCCAAAACCCCCAATTCCAAATCAAAAAACCCTAAAAAACTTACGAACACCACGTTTTCGAATACACAACAACCGGATTCTCAGTGATCGTTTTCTTCACCGTCTCCTCCAATCGAGATCCGAATGAAGCAGTCATCGCGTGGATCTTGAGCGCACCGTGTCTTCTGATCGTTGAGATTGTTGTTGATGATGGTTTGTGACGATGAATGTTGTTGATGAATGATAGAGATGAAGGGGAATTGGGGAGATGTGAGATGGTGGTGGGTGAAAGAGATGCATTGGTGAAGGTTCTAGTGAGATGAGAAGTTGCTGCCATTGATGATTTTGGTGTATGTTTGTGTGTGTGCGTGTGTGTGTTTTTGTGACAGTTTTGCGACGATTAGGGTTTTCTTGTTTGCCTTTGCGTCAGATTTGAAGGTTTTCTTTGCGTAAAAGAAGACAAAAGAGACCAAAGAAAGATTCAAGAAAATGTTAAATACTTTAGATTGTCTGGTTAACAAATGAATAAATATCAATGATGTTTAAGATCATGAGTTTAAATATCGTTTTAAGCAAAATACTCATAGTTGAGTCGGAGAGTTTTTATCAGCAATGAGTTTAGTTTTGAGATGGTTGAGTGTGCGGTGATGGATCCGATTAATATAACACCTATCATCCGAAAAAATATCGTACATTTGCCGTTTAATAAAAAACAAATAAATAAAAGATTAAGGGGTTGTTTGACAGCCTCTTAATCAGCCTTTTAATGGTTCAGACCTCTTAATGATTCAACACTTAATAATTCAAACATTTTATTGGTTCAGCATTTAATCATTCAGAGGTTGTCAAACAACCCCTAAATGATCATATCACATTTTTAAAAGAAGATGTGAATATATATGGACTCAACAAGCTCGTTAAACATAGAATTAAATTTTAACTACAATATATTGTAGTATTGAAAATATATAATAGGAGAGAAAAAGATAAAAGTATGCGGTTATATGTCACGTCTTTGTGTGCATTGTTTTAAAGCAATGATTGCAGATGATGGGAAATATTTTCGAAATGATAAAAGTTATATTACGTTGAGGGTTGAGTTTAGGGTTGGGGTAAGAATGTAAACATCTCTGACCCATGGCATAATGACATATTAATTGGGTTTATAAGTTGCAACCTTTCTTCGTTATTAGTTCCATGATTAACGAAAAAGGTCATGTTTAAAAGGGTGCTTTGAATGCGTATATACTGTGATTTGGTTGATAGACGTAATATGATGTTTTGACCACGTTCGTTGCACATCACACTCGCGTCGTCGTGGCATGCTTAATAAACTTGTATGACATTTGAGAGATACACGGATGACAACATGTCATTAATTAGTAAAACAAATCTAACAATAAGTAACTATATATTGATGTTAAACATTTTTTGGCTTGAACGAATTTAGTGACACAAAAAATAGTCACGAATTATAATCAGAACCCGTGACACTTCAAATGATCACTGATTTGTGTTATAGATTGATTTATCAACAAAACTTGTGTTTTGTAATGTGTTTGGTTGTCATAATTTCACAAGAAATCTGCTTGGTCAAAAACTCTACTTCTTTCTTATACCATATCACTAAACGATTGTGTTAGAATCCAAACATGATTTGTTTAGTTACTTCAAAATCTTTAATGACTTAATTGTTCGACCTGGTTGTTGACCTTCTTATTGTTTCTCTATTCAACGTTGAAAACTGATTCTAGAAGGTTGGAGTGTTTGGATTAGAAATCATAAATCAAAAATTATTCTAGTGCTGAATTAGGATTTTGGACAGGAAGTTTAAAAATATATAAATCCGAGATTCAAAATTTCGAATCCCGATGTTTTTAAGGATTTTTGGATAATATCCAAATTATTCGAAATATTTTTTATAAACTATATTAAATAATAAATATTAATTAGAAATTTCATATATTTCTGGTTATTTCGTATACAAAATTTATTATATAGTACATACTTTATTGAAATTTAGATATCCAAATTTAAACACCCTTAATTTATACCAACCGTTATATGTGATTCTGATTTTAATGTTTGATTGTTTATGTTTGTTGGATTCTGATTTTGGTATTTAACGGCTGGAATGTTAAAAGTACAAGTGCGAAACCAACTTTAAAACCAAGTGATAGCTAAGCAGCTTGAGGCTTAAGTGATGATTCTAGTACAGGATGCGTTGGCCCGAACCTAGCTGAGGTTGCGGGCCAGGTTGTGTTGCCGGTTTCAGATATTTCTCTCATGCTGGATTCAAAGCAAGTGGCTTCAGTGTGGCATAATCTTGATGGACATTTGGGTAACTTGAATGAGGCGAAATTCAAGTTGCTTTCAAGTAGCATGTGGTAGATGTTGGCTTGTTGCAATTCAAGACGATTTCTCATCTGGGAAACATTAGATTTAGCATGATATTTTTGTACCCAGTGTTTATGCACAACTACGAATGCATCGATGTAATTTAACTCAAAGATAGATTGATATAGATACCAGAATATTGAGCTACAGATATCAAGAAGATAGTGAAATCGTGACTATGAAAAAGGTGCCAAACGAGGATCTGTGAGATTTGGAAGACCAGCACGAGCTCCTAAAGCTCGACATGCAATAGCTGCCTGTAATCATTCAAACAGAAAAGAGAACTGATGAGAACATATTTGAAATGACCCATCATATATAAAAAAATAAATTATATGCACCCGCAAATTTAAAAACATGCCCTTGCGGAGGAAATCATATTATCAAACTTTCGTCATTTGGGTAGTTATACCATGATTACATAGATGGTCTGTATGTAGAGTTTAATAACTAATGTGCACATAGATACCTTCTAGACATAGTATGTCAACCGTATGAAACTGATGATGGGCCACGTGGCACGTATAACTGACCATGTATGCCACTTATCAACTACTTGCATGGATGTATGTAATATATAATACAGTTTGCGTGCCAATTTTTTAGAATTGCTTCACATGGAAACAAGATTTAACTAGTGCTAAACCTTTCAAAAAGAGTTTTGAATTACCCAAGTAGAGCTGCAAACAAGAAGAACTTTTATCAAGCAACGTAATATTGGGCTCAGGCTCGTTGGAGTCAAGCTTTTATCGTGTTTGAGCTTGAGCACAAAAAAAGAGCTTGAATATATGAATTGGGCTAGAGCTTACAAGGGCTCGGCTCAAAGCCTGAAATTATTTATCAAGTTTTCGAGCCTTATGTAATTACATAGATGTTGGAATTTTCAAATGATGCTATTGTTGGTTTTATATTGTTTTACCTTATCTAAGAAGGATTATCTGCTATAATTTTTTATATAAAACTGAAATGAGTTA
Source organism: Flaveria bidentis (assembly GCA_018326385.1). Classification (NCBI taxonomy): domain Eukaryota; kingdom Viridiplantae; phylum Streptophyta; class Magnoliopsida; order Asterales; family Asteraceae; genus Flaveria; species Flaveria bidentis. Next base: position 6,849 of record BJCM01083610.1, on the reverse strand, counting down.
TAGTTTCAAATATAGTTTTATACATATACTTAATAATAAGTTTGCTTATCAAAACTAAAATACTCGAGTTGCTCTGAGCTGACTGTTGAGCTCCTGCTTGACTCATATAAAGCCCCACCTAAAAGGCCAGGATGAACAATTGTGAAACTTTGATATTATTAAATACTAAGTGACGTCTTCCTTCTTACTTAAACTACCAAGTCCAGAAAATTTTGAATATTAGTCTGATGGCCTAAAGGAGAATTTAAATGGGAGGCCTACATAGCATTTTCCAAAAAGAATAAATGCATAAGATAAAACTGATGCCAACTGCAAATTTTCGCAACCAAAAACTTAAATGTACTGACCACTTGAGCTGCAAAAGGTAACATCTGCTCTGGGGGCTTGTTGGTGCAAATGCCTACAAACAACATGAACAATAAGAATTGTCAATTTAATCAGCTGCTTGGGACACTTGGTGATTAGCTTTGTGTGCCATCATTCAATTATCCAATTCCACTTTTGACCTTGTGGAAAGTAAAACCTTATCCTTCACAAGGTTAAGTTTAACATAAATTTTCTTATCGGTTTTAACATAAATGTCTTTATTTGTAATAATAATGGTTTACGATAAAACCTAGTAATAGTTTTTGACAGTGGGGTAGGACCTATAGTTTATATACTTGCAGTATCTGATTGTCTAGAGATGATTATTGAAGAGTAATGCACTTATAATGAAGTGAATTGGCCTTGAAAAGATAAATAATTTAAAAACTGATGAAATGAATTGGTAATAAATAAATACAAACCATATAGGACCGCTCCTATAAATGCATCCCCAGCGCCTGTTGTATCCACAAGCTCTGACTGTGGTATCTTTTCAGCTGTACCCAGGAATAGCTTCCCACACACAGTCCCAACTCCCTTTGCCCGCAAACTTGTAACCTCCTGAAGCACAATGTGAAGTATGCACCGATGTTATAGTTATAATTATCTAAAATATATCTCATATGAAATTTGAAATTCAATTGTACTATTTACAGTCTACTAAGAAAATTGTTTCAACCTATGACATATTCCTCTTTTAGCTATCTATGAGTTGACCCATTTGAGGTAAAACACAGCCCAAATTGAGCCTTCATAAGTAAATGGGTCATAAATATAAGATGCATATTGTAAAATAAAAATGGGACATATAATAGTTAAAGATGCCAGTCAAAAAAATATAATAGTTTAACACTTAAAGATGTAACTACCGAGGAAATGCATGATGGGGCAGTTGTGCTACTGCCAGATTGGCATCTTAACTTCTCTACTAACTCATCTGCATCTATTTCTTCAGCTTGAACACTCTCTCCTGGAAGTGATTTATATCAAAGGCTGTGTTATGCTGTAAAGAATACTCGTTTGCTACCAAATATATACTTAATTAGAGGCACACCTTCAACACTCCTCTGAAGCATTATACAACCATCTGCACCCAAAGTTACAATCACAAACTTGACCTTAGGCAACCTTAAAAGCATGGAAACAAGTGCACTTGGAACAGATGAAGCTCCAGTCCATGTCTGTAAAAAGTAGTAAATATAAAAACAATTTTAAAAAATGCAAAGGTAAAATTCACGGTATAAGAACTTCTAATTGATCACATAGAATTATGCTAGAAAAAACTCGTATTTGACTATAGAGAGAAGTAGAGATCAAAAATGGATGCTACAATTGTACATGCCAAGGAATTAAAAAATAGGTAATCTTTGAAAACCCCTACATACTCTTATTAGAATAACGATTTACATCACTCAAGCTTTTTCATGATCAATTCAGTCCTCGAAGTTTTTTTGTCTTATTCAAAAATTTTAGTTTAACTGTACAGCTGGTTTGCTATTCGGTTATGGACTTAGCTGCTTATAAAGTGAAAGCAAGTTCTTTTTATAAATTGAGGGACTTAACCACTTATAAAGTGAAAGAACTTAAATTGTTTCAATAATAAAGAATTTTGAGGACTAAAGTTGAGTGATTTTGAATGCTTTTCAGTTTTCACAGGGAATGTTGTAGAGTTTTTTTAGAGAGAACCCTGAAAGCAATTTGCGGTTATACGTGGATAGGAAACTACAAAAGGTGAAATTTGAAAATAACATCAGCTTGCCTGAGGAAATTTTTCCGAACACACAACATAATCTGATAAGTTTAGAAGATCATCCAATCCTTCCCTTGGTCTTTCAGCATCAACTAAAATAGGTATTTTTCTTCGATTTGCCTGCACTGGTGAAATTGAACAGGGACGGTTCACTTCCAGTAAAATAAAAATTAAGGGCTGTTTGGAATTGGATTCACATTTAAAACTCGTTATTAATCATCACATAACTTCAAAACCACATCCAAACACCCCCTAAATGGCCTAGATCTGAAGCTATTCCGTTGCCATGAAGTATTTAACCACATTCAATGTAGCAGCTTGGGTGGCATCCTAGGCAGATAGAACTAATATTGATACATTAGATTGCAAAATGCACAACTAGTTTTGGATTATTTATAGCATGTACACTACAAGCATAACAGGTAAAAAAAGATCATAAATCACCAAATATTTACCTCATGCGCAAAAAGCAGAGCAGTTTCAGGCAAGCGTACATCAAAATAAACAAGCCCTACTCCAGCCAATGCAGCTAACAGAGTTGAACTGGAGATGTCATCAGGAATCATTGGAGGCGAGCCTGGGGTATGAATACAAGTTCGAGTTTTCCTGGATACATATAAACCGTTCCAAAAATAAAAACATATGTTTACATTGTGCAGGTTTAGATTCAACTCACTACTAGCATTGCAATAGTTTATGAAAACTACTTGGTTATTTAACACAAACTAAAAAAGGTCACAAATGGTTTTCTGTTTGCAGAAACAGTCAATCATATAGGCAAACCAAATATATCTTTCAGAGAAATAACTAAATGAGAAGAGAAGAGATGCTAACGTTTGATTGTCCACAATCACATATGTAAATGGTGAATTTCCCTCTTCAGAAACCTGTGAACAGGAAATTGTAAGTTAATGTATGTAAAAGAAAGAATTCTCAAAGGCAGATGCTACCAGTTGAGCACATAATTATCATTGAAAAAGTAAAAGTTACTCATTTTAACCCACAAGATTTATCTAACTTGAATTTTCAAGACTATTGGGCCATTTAGCTAATATTCAAAAGCTTTTGTTGATATCAGTGTAGGGTAAGGCAGAAAAGAGAGGTGATTAGTACACAACAAAATTAGCCATACACAACAAACTTATGCTTTGTATACTTGTACCATGTGTTGCTTACTGCTTGTACATGTGTAAGGACAAAATTTGGTTGTGCACAAATCACCTCCCACTGCAAGACTTGTAACAAGAATATACATCTACTAGACCTACTTAACTACCATTCTTAAATCGTTCCACTAAACAAGTTCTTGGAGCGCAAAGCTATTAAGTCTATGTTCAAATGATCCAAATTTTGTGAATGAAATCTATTTGATAGAATAAAGGAAAAAGAAAATATCTTCACTAATGTTAGAAGGTTATACATTTATACATGTTCATTACCACAAAAAAAGATACATCTACACCATCAGCTTTTAATTCCTCCAATATACCTCTCCCTTGAGCATCACTAGCAACCTGATAGTATGATATATGAAATCATCAAAAACCATCAGAATAGCTCAGTCAAGAAACTTAATATCCTACCTAAAATGTGATAAGAGCACAAAGTACATATATATACATAGTTTTAATGTTAATCCATTAGCATATTGCATGCATACCTTGGATATTAACCTTGCGTTCAATCCTAAACGCGCTGCACAAGTTAAAGCATTTCCTGCATTTCCACCTCCTTGTACCTATTAATGATTGTATAAATTATATGATTGTAATAAAAGTTGAAAGATATACCTCTAACTTCTACAACGGTTAGTGTAACAGGATGTAAAAATACAAAAGGTCGGATTTTCTAAACATACATCACATCATGAAAAGTAACCTTTCATTTTAAGTAAGAGAACACAAACTATTTTGAAAATCCAACATCATTAACAATCTTCTAAATATGATGAGACAGCTTTTAAACATAGACTAGTAGCAAATGTTATAATCACAAAGAAAAAATTTAGACCGGGCATCCTTGGGAACACTAAACAAGACGACAAATTAATTTGCTTACGATAATTGTTAATGAAAACTTGACTAATGTTAAGTGTAAAATCTCAATCAACCAGGAAAAGTAAACAGAAAGGGCAAGGAAAGAACAATATGATCACAAGTCAATTCTCCAATCATAGTGAAAAGTATAAGGTTGAGATGCTGATACATTCCACACCATATATATAACATTTCCTTGCATTTTTGCATAGTTAGAAAAAACATTTCACACACTCTTCACCTCTTCGCTTTAGGCTTCCAAATACAAAGTTCTAGTTAACAATATCACATGAATATACTCTTGACCACTGAAAACCTCACCAATTGTTGACAATATAAGAGTAACAAATCATGATCTACTCCCTTTTGATAAACAAACGACAGGATTCACAAACTTTAAAATACTCTCCTAAAGTTCAAGCTATACAGATACTAACAATCCAACTACAGAATCAAGCAAAACATCACCATTAACACTAACCTCCAAACACATATTGATCATCTACATACCTTCAAGCTGGTGCTTCGGATCTTATCATCCGGATTAGGAAACGCAGCCACGGTAGCCAAGAGATCCACTCCCACTCCACCAAATCCAAGCTGCGTTGTTCACAGTTTACACCACAACATTTAACCTCCAGTCACACATATCATCAATCGTCACACATAATTATCCAACCGCAATAAGCCTCTTTTAACCTAACTCAAACATCTCAATCACAATCACAATCTACGAAACCTATCACAAATACGTACCACAACTGGACTCTCAACCTGAGTCGCCGTCTCCTTCACCGTCACCGTCACCGACGACGACATTTTAGCTCTGAATCTCCGCACACTGAAACAACACAATCTCAAACACATACACATAGGCTAACGATTTGAATAACAAAAACAACATATGAATTTCATATCTGAATAACATCTGAGAAGTTTCACCTGGTGGTGGTATTGGTTACGGGAGTGATGGAGATACGCGATGAAAGGGAGATGAAGGTCGGGAGCATCGCATCGGAGTAGAATGTGGTAGCCATTTATAGGCGGTGGTCGGTGGTTGCTTCCGGTAACTGCAACCGATGATAATTGATATGTATAGTATAATGTATGATTGATCTAGATAGATAGCGGTGTTTTTAGCCCTTAAAAACATGACATTATTTGTTTTTTAAATTAAGAATTATTGTGGGGTTTGTTTACGAATGTAAAAATCATAAATAACAGAGTTGGGTTTTAATATTAAAAGAAAAGAAATAAATATATTTATATTAATAAAATATTTAGTTTTTTTAATATTAAGTTAAGTGTTAGACGTTTTAAGGTAACTTCATGCGCCTGAACAGTGCCCAAGTGTGAACAGTGCTCATGCGCCTAAACAGTGTTCATGCGCGACAATGCTCATGTGTCTAAATAGTGCTTATGTGCCTGAATAATAAATTTAATTTTAAATTTTTTACAAAAAATTATTAGAGTTAATTACATAAATAGTCTCTGTGGTTTATACAAAATAACAGGTTTGAGTACTAAGCAAAAAAAGTAACAGGTTAGAGTACTCACTTTTAATTTTGTAACAAGATTGAGTATTAACACTAACAGCCGTTAGATTTTCTGTTAAGTTTAAGGGTATTTTAGTCTTTTCACATTATAAGGCTATTTATGTAATTAGATGGACTATTTGTGTAATTTAATCAAACTAATATATTTATACATCAAACTGTCTCTCTCTCTCTTTACACACACACACACACACATATATATATATATACACACACACAGAGAGATAATATCACCACCACCATCGAAGGACATCACCGCTGGCCACCCCCGCCTGCCACCACCATCGGCATCATTAGTAACCACCACCGCCCCTTCCCTCATCTCACCAAATCCCTCGCGGTCTCTTTCTATCACTTCAACAACATTATCCCATCAGGTCCAATCGGTGGCGCAGAGGAAGAAGATTGCCACCCAAAATACCCTTGTACACCACCGACCACCACTAGCAGATTGCCACAATCAAACACCACCAAACCACCCCTTATACCCTGTTTTTATTCCGTCTACACTAACATCGCCACTGCATCCATCTCCGTCTATCATCACTATCGGGTAGCATCACCAAATCCCCTTTTATTTTCCCTTGTAAAACCCTAAAATCCAACCGACCACCCACCACCAGCTACCACCACCATGTGCATATTATCACCATCATCGCCATCTAGCCACCATGTGCCACCAAAATCCTTGATTGAGATCTGAATCTAGCCTTCTACCACCGTAAATTTAGGGTTTTTAAAGTTTTTTAGGTTAAAAGGGGAATAGGAAGGGATATTTGGTAAGATGATTATGATGGTGCGATGGTGGAGGTGGGGGTGATGATAAAGACGATGATATTGCGATGGTGGTTATGATGCAATGGTGGTGATGATGCGATGATGGTGATACTGTGATGGGGTGATGATATGGCGATGATGAGTAGATGGTGGTCATTGTGGTGGCTTGTGGGTACGTGTTCGGTGGTGGGTTGGTGGCTGATGGGTTGGAGGGTTGGCTGGTGGCTTGGTGGTTAGGGTTGATAATGATAGATGGTGCTGATGGTGGGTAGATGGTGGTAATGGTGGGTAGTGGTGGATAGATGGTGGGTATATATAATTACACTGATGGTCCCTAAATAAAAGAAACATACAAAATTACAAA
>BJCM01083609.1:0-30975 GCA_018326385.1 Flaveria bidentis | reverse complement strand
TAGTGTTTGAATTGTTCTTATGCATGTGTTATTTGATTGAGTCAGTAGGTTGTTAGCTTGTAGTGGGTTGTTCCTGTATTTCAGGTAACCGTTTTTAGATCATGGAGTCTGTGATGCTATATATATAGCATAGTTATGAGTTAATAAGAGATTATCCGATATTGAGTGAGCAATTGATATCCTTGTTAATCTAACAGAGGAAGTGAAAGGGGATGCTTTCATTAATGTTGAGGATCAAGAAATCTTGTGCAATGGTGAGAAGCTTGATGATCAAAGACTTATTGGCGATATATGTAAGGATCGCGATGCCATTGTTCATTTAACTGTTCAAAAGCCTGCACAAATCGAGAAGCAAAAGAATCATAAGAAAGTATCGAATCTTGGTTACTCATTGGAACCTGTTATTGTCAACCCTAAGTTAAAAATTCCTCCCGTCATATGGGGTATGCTAAATTCAGCTCCTGAAGGACTGAAAATGGGGAAAAACCCGATTAGATCATCTGAAGGCACTGGAGGTGCGTATTTTATGCAACATCCATTAAGTAACAAGATTGTTGCTGTTTTTAAACCCATGGATGAAGAGCCGATGGCGGTTAATAACCCTCAAGGGCTACCACTATCAACAAATGGTGAAGGACTAAAGAGAGGAACTAAAGTAGGTGAAGGTGCATTGAGGGAGGTTGCAGCCTACATCTTAGACCATCCATTAACGGGACCGCGTTCATCAAACAGTGAAACATATAAAGGTTTCGCGGGTGTGCCACCAACCATCATGGTTAAGTGTTTGAACCCAGGGTTTAATCATCCACAAGGGTATGTTTGCGGGCCAGAAAACATCAAAGTTGGATCTTTACAGATGTATGTGAATAATTGTGGAAGTTGTGAAGATATGGGTCCAAGGGACTTTCCGGTTGAAGAGGTTCATAAGATTACAGTTTTTGATATAAGAACCGCCAATGCTGATAGACATGCAGGGAATATCTTGATGAACCGAGAAGGGGGTCGCATTGTGCTGACCCCTATTGATCATGGATACTGCTTGCCTGAGAATGTAAGAACATGCAACTTTGCTATTTTCGTTCCTTAATTATGATGATAATATGATTTTCTTGGTTTTAGACATGCTAATCCACAATTCTTGATTCGGTTGTAGTTTGAAGATTGTACATTTGATTGGTTGTATTGGCCACAAGCACGTGAACCATACTCAAAACAAACACTCAACTACATAAACACATTGGATGCAGAGCAAGATATAGCTCTCTTGAACTCATATGGGTGGGACCTTTCACCAGAGTGTTCACGCACATTGCGCATCTCCACCATGCTTTTGAAGAAAGGCGCAACAAAAGGGCTCTCGCCCTTCTCCATAGGTCAAATCATGTGCAGAGTGAAGGTAAACAAAGAATCCATGATTGAGAAAATGGTTCAGAAAGCCCATGATTCCATGCTCACAGGAATGAGCGAGGAAGCGTTTCTTGAAACTCTCTCTGAAATCATGGATTCTGAACTCGAGAATACAAGTGTTTAGTGAGCGTATAGGTATATGCATCATGTATGTATGTAATTGATTCAGTAATTTGTGGCTTCTAGTGTTCTTCTGAAGTATTTGCTTCTTAAGAGCAACACGAATAAAACTACGATCAGCAACTGTGTTTTTTAGTTCATGTTGCTGAATGAATCTGGCATCTGTAGTTACATCTTTAGTTCACGCTTTGTATAAACATTGTAAACTCAAGATAAAACATATTAAACTGGTTGTTAATTGAATTGAAGATTACATAATCACAAACATATATCAAAACCACCCATGATCATATATCATAGGGTTGTTTTCCTGTGAACTTAACTTCAATCGGACTAACATTCTTTCCGATTGACCTCATGTTCTGACCCACCCCCTGTCGGCCCGCGTTAACTTTCTCAGGGTACACACCGTCTTTCGGGTGCAAATACTGAACTTCCCCGTTCGGAAACACCCTGTAAAACTGATACTTAATCTTGTACTTTGACCTCAATCTTGTCCCCAAAGCCAAACACTGTTCTTTTCTTGCTAATTTCAACAAATTGGGTCCTTCTCTCATGATTGCAGCACCACCTGTGGGCATTTCAAAGATTTGTTCTTTAGGTGATTCCCATGTGATAACATAGAATTCCTCCACCTGAGCTTTTCTGAGAAGTCCACCAGTGCTACCGGCGAATATGGGAGATGGGGTGTTGGGGTCTAGCTCCGGTGGGGTGAATCCCACCGGAGCTTCTTTGGTTGGGGCCTCTTCGGAGGCGGCGGCTTTGATGGTGGTGAATCTTGGAGATGATTTGAGTGGTTTGATGGTGGTGATGGAGGTGAGTGGTGATGGTTGTTTCCATTGATTGGAGATTGTTGCAGGTGTGAAGAGGGAAGCTTGAGTAGCCATTGCCATTGAAGGTGGATGAGATTGAGATCAAGATTGTGAAGAAATGGGATCTTGTGAAGTGTGGTGGTGGTGATGGTGGATGTTATTAGATGGTGGATTTGATGCTTGTTGGGATAAGGTGGGGTTGGGTGTATTTTGGTTGGTTTGATTAGATAACAAGATTTTGTGATGGCCAATGAGAATGTGGTATTTGATACGCCATCATATCTTCAGCTATTGCCAACTGTATGCATTGTTAAGAAGATTTTAGATTTTTAACTAATAAATAAATAAGCTCATATTTATAGTTGATTCCTTTTAAAATACAAGTTTTGGTATTTATGTAACAATACATCTGGTAAAACTTTACTTATACTAGCATATTATAAGATAACCTTTAAAAAAACACTCACATTATAATTTTTATCCTTATATATTAGAATTCTTATATTTAAGAAAAACTAAAATATATCTATATATTTTTTAAAGATAAGATATGAGATGTAGAAGGGTTTTAAAAAATGGAATAAAATTTTTAATTAAACTAAAAGAATGAAGATAAAAAAAACCTACAATGAGCGCTCTAAGATGATTAAAGTAGAATAGTTAGTAGTACAAACTAAGACAAATTGTCAAAAATAATCTATACTCACAAATTAACTAATTACACTTGTAACTTTTTATTTTTGTATCAAAATAGTCCCACTTACATAATTATCACAAATTATAATTGATTCACTCGATTTAGCTTACTAGAACAACACAATTTTCTCATTTTGTTCATTGTCATCTTTGCGAGTATAGAATAAATCATAAAACTGATGGTATAGATTTATTATCTATCAATCATTGCTTAGAATCTGAATTATTAAAATCCAATTTGTTAAAATTTATCAAATCACAAATCTAGCTATTTTTAACACCATGTTATCTAGTAGCTATTTTGTAAAGGTCATCTAAAGATTGTATATTTTCTAATATAGTGTTAAGATGGATAGATTTGTGATTCTATTAAATTTAAAACCAGAGGAACAAAACAGAAAACATAAAACTAGTAAGGCAAGGGGAAAAAAGGAAAACAAAGAAAAGAAATAATAGTCTCAATTACAGAATCTTGTATATATGTAAACAATATGCCTCTTCAATAGCTACACAAACACCATATGTCAAATGACATGTACAAGAAGAAACTGAACTATGTGTAAAAAAGCAAAAGAGTATCCCTGGACAGTAAAATATTGGAAAAAGAATATGATTATCTATCAAGTGTTTATTGTTTAAATTATGGTAATTAGCCTACCTAACCTTCAATTCACTACTTAAAACTTTTGACTTTACTCTGCCTTTGTAAAATTCCACAACCGCCCTTTGGTGCATCTGTTTATTTGCTCTGGTAGCCGTATGGGTTCTTGCTGGCCCAGTTCCACTGATCTCTGCACATCTCGTCTATACCATTCTCCGCCCTGCATACATTATCGAATCGTATATATGTTGATGCATGTTAGAGGTCAAACAGGTAAAACCCTTAAAACTTGGTTAAAAATAAAAACTGGTCGGAAAGTGACCATGGTATATTTTACATGCTTACGATATCTTAAATCTCCACGCTCAACAAGATTAGATTAATATCATAATGATATATTTTTTGAAAGATATACAGTTCTTTGAATAATGTTAATAATATAGTAAAAAAGGAACACAAAATCGATGGTTGGCCAATACAAACCAGCCCGTTTTGACCCATATCCTGAATAACATGTTTCAACCAGTTACACACCCTCCCTGACTGGCTCATTTGGCCAACCACTAGATTCTGAGACACAAATTAATACTTCCATTTGTGTTGACAATATTTCTTTATTTGTGTTATTTGATATATTTTCTGTATACAAATAAATTGACTTTTTTCATATGAATTATCTTGGCGAAAACTTACTTCCAGTTTAAGTCACGCTCTGCTTTGGCTGTTGAAGCATATACGACCTCAGCATCACCAGGCCGTCTTCCAGCTATTACTAGAGGAATTTTCTACAATAAAAAAATGGTGTAAAAGCTGGATAACCCAGAAAATATAATCCATAAAAAGTGGTTGATTTAGGAATATATATTGTTTTTAACTAAAAAAAGATTGACATTTTGGTACAGAAAGACTAGTTAGTTTTTATCATTGTCCTAAATAGAATGATCACACGATTCTACTTGATCTATAAAATAAAATGTAGTTTTGATGTTGAAAAGAAAATTGTAATCATTTGAATTTTCATTTTAGTAATTGATTGATTCTTTTACGAGATCCGAAGAACAAAAAAGGCTGATATTGACCTACCTTTCCCGAGGCCTTTTCAAACGCAGCCACCATCTCCAAAACAGATGTTCCTTTACCAGTTCCCAAGTTGTAAGCCTCACAGCCTACAAATACCACATTATCATTATAAACCAGCAAATGTAACATAATCCAACTTATTCAACAATCAATATTAGTCAAACTATAACAAGAAAACATATTCAACACTCGAAGGGATAGGTCATTTGTAACCGTTTCTAACAAAGGCATACAGTATAAGCATATCAAGCAAAACTGTATTCATTTGTAATTGTTTCTACTTACCAGTATACGCATAAATCAGAAATCTGACATATTTAATCAGGAAACAGAAGGCACAAACCTATTTCAGGGTCCGAGAGTTTTCTCAAAGCAGCCATATGTCCATTAGCTAAATCTGAAACATGGATGTAATCACGCACCTGAAATTTTCAAAACAAACCATAGTCAACAACAATAACAACGGACGTATCACATCAATTTCCACGTTAAGTGAAAACTAAAATGAAATGTTGGAGGCAAAAACATACCCCTGTTCCATCTTTGGTTGAGTAATCGGTTCCAAATACTTTAAGTGCAGGTAGCCTGCCAACAGCTACTTGATGAACAAAAGGCATAAGATTGTTTGGAGACCCCATTGGATCCTCACCAATATACCCACTTGGATGTGCCCCAACTGGGTTGAAATACCTTAACATTATCATTTTCCATCTAGAATCCGAAGCATAGATATCACGAAAAATGTCCTCGACCATGAGCTGGATGAATTAAAATGATTAGGGGCGTACTTTATTAAAAATATGCAAGTTAATCTATTGAAACATTTATAGAATTAAACTCAATCATATTTAATAGCTAGAATAATATAATCAGTTGTACTAACAGAGTAAAAGGGGCTATAGAATATAGTGGTTGGAAGTGTTTTAGTTGTTTGAAATTGTAATAACTAGATGTCTTCAATGTTTTGGAAAATTCTGGTTATTAAGGGATTAATAGATGTAATGACCAAAAAAGGATCTTTTCTTGTGAAAGGGAGACCTTTTTGTGAAACGCAAGTAACGTTTAGATTAACAATTTTCTTGGAGCTGGTACGAAACTAATTATCCAAAACTAATTGTTTGATCCCTAATTGATTAGACAATCTATTCATCAAAAAATTTAAAATTGATTATTTGAAATGCAGTTCCAGTTTAGATATCTATTGCAGCAAACCAAATTATGTGTAATAAATCCTTTTCAAGCTGTGGTTTTGTTCTGGATCTTATGTTCCTAATCTTCTGATATTAGTTGATTTTTTTGTCAAAGTTTTCATATTGATTTTCTTTATATTCTTAATATCTTCCAGCAATTAGTTACTTGGTCAAAAAAATAGCAGCCATTTGAACACCATTGTTGGATAAAAGGTGCATTTGACAATGATAATTTAGACATTATAGCACTCATATTCAAAGTTGATGTAGATTATATAACTGATATAAAATAGATTTTCAGCACACACCAAAATGATACTCGACAATAAAAACTCAGATGTGGAACATTTGGGACAGGTAATTGAGTAATTCAATTACATATAATGATAAAGATTTTAGATTTAAATACCTCAACAATCATTCTATAATTTTAAACCAATTCATTTCAAGAATAAATGCAGTCTGAAATGTTTGGTACCTTGGTTCGTCCATATGGGCTGGCTGCAGATAAGGGGAAATCTTCTGTGCATGGTAGCTCCTTTGGCCAACCATAAACAGTAGCTGATGATGAAAACACAATCTGAGATATTTTAAAATACCATGAAAAATATGTCACATTAACAGATCATACAACCATAATATGTAACAAATAAAACAAATGTTATGCCTTTTTGCATCCATGAGTTTCCATAACTTCCAACAGAGTTAAAGTGCCAACAACATTGTTGTCATAATACATCAATGGCTTCTGCACACTTTCACCAACAGCCTTCAATCCAGCAAAATGTATAACGGCGTCAAATCTGCATAACAACCTAAATTAATTTGGATCTCCGCTTGTTTATATGCATTAAAATAATCCAATTATAATGGATTGAACAGCAAAAGAGACCTATGCAAGAAAAAGACACCAAGAATATTAGCAATGAGTAAATAAGTTTACCTTGTGGAGGCAAAAAGCTTCTTTAATTCAGGCTTGTCCCTGATGTCCATCTAGCAAAACAAAAGATATAAAAAACAAGCGTTAACTCATAAACAATTAGATTAATGCAATAAACAAGCGCATTGAATAATAATCAATTGTTGTTCTTGTGGGAAAGCAGAAAAGAACACCAGCAAATTTGGACAAGATATATCAACTTCCACTGTTCATTTTGCATTTGCATTTGCATTTCCACAATTTATCAAAAACCATTTTAGCATTTTCCAGAAGAGGGATGGTTAAAACAGTTGATAGCACTAAGATAATATATAGATCAAGAACAATAACTACAAAGAAAAAAAAAGATATAAATAAATTTCATTTTTCATTTCCTAAAATCTTTTTATGTGGACATGCCTCCAACAAAACTGGAGAACTCCTACCAACCCAAAACTATAACATCACTCAACTTTCCAAATCGAAGCATACATGTCCACATCACTAGAAGTTGACATGATAATTAAGAAGCATAATTGAGATTAACTTCCAGACAAACATATCCTATAAAACAAATTAATGATAATCACTTTACAATTCAATTCAACTACTCAAATATGCATATAGAATCAATATTTAAAAACAATGCTAAAACAAATCAAACCCAATTCCAAATGACCCAAATTAAGCACTGATCCAATTGAAAACTAATGAAAATGAAACTCTAATAGAAACCCCAATTCCTCAAATCTAACACTTCAAACTGATCCCAATTGCTCAAAAACATCAAGAAATTCTCCAGAACAAGATTACCTTTTGAAAAACTAGGTTAGCGGCATGATCACCAGCGAGTTCTCGAACTCGATTGATAGCGATTAGTGATGAATTATCAAGATTATCAATCACCACCGTGTTGTAACCGCTTAAGAGCAGCTGCAACACGGTGTGGCTCCCAATAAAACCGGCACCACCGGTGACCAAAACGCAATGCGGTGGCGCCATTGTGATAATTAACCAAATGGGTGTATCGAACCGCTATCAAATCGAAATCCGATTAAACCGCAGGCGATTGAATCTACACGAATCGCCCTCTTTTTCCCCTAAGTATGATTCATATACATGTATGGGGGAATGGGGTTTTGTTATGTACAGTTTGTATGAGGGATCTTGTGAAGGGAAGAGAGAATATTTGTGTGTGGTTTTGACAGATGGGAGAATTGAATGAGACAATGTTGCATATATACATTTACATTACAGCATTACATGTGGTGACAGATTGGAAGAATGGAGGTGAAAAGTAGGTTTTTTAGTGGAGATTTGGCAACCCCAATTGGGGGAAAAGAGGAAGTTTGGGGAATCCCAACTCAAAATCAAATCTTTGCTGAAAATGTGGGTTTCTTCAAGTTGAAATCTTTTGAGCTTCTTGTGGCATTGATAATGCAAAAGGTAAGTGGAAAAGATGATACAAAACTTTTTTCATAAACACAAGCACGTTAATCTTTGTTTTTTTTAACGGCCAATTAAGCAACTGTTAAGTACTCTATATGCGGCGTTCTAATAGCTAAAGAGACGCATAACGTGGCCACTAGTCCACACACACAAAGCCCCTAGCCCCTTAGTCTTCAATTTCGGGGAAAACCCGACCACCCACCCACCCGTATACACGACAATAGAATAAGTGGTAAAATTTGATTGCTTCAAGACTCGAACTTGGGTTTCCCAGGCCAAGCCCATCGTTAGCTGATGGGATTAACCACAAGCACATTAATATGCTTTTGAAATTATCATACTGGTCTTTTGATTTAAAGCTATAACAATATTAATATATCTTTTTAAATTTGTAAAATTATATGTTTTTGTCCAATCATGTTTGAAGAACAATCATACTTTGAAAATTTACTTTTTGAAAATATATTAAATTTTACATGTTAGAGAGGCACATGCAATTAACTCTTATAGGTTGCAATCTTTTAACCTAGAAGTAAATCATTTTACAAACACGATATCTTAAAAGATTAATTATTTTGAAGAAAAAAAAAAGATTATAAAAATAACTATAAAATTATTAAACTATTTTTAACGGTATCTATGTTGTAACAGTTTATTATTTGGTTGTAATTCTTAACTCCTTGTAACCAATTCAAATGTGACATCAAAACAAGAAATTATTAAATTCAAGTTGGGTTTAGGCACACAAGACTTTTTTTATTGTTTGTTAGGTTCATGTTACGATAAGAATTATTTGAAATAATTTAGAGATTTCTCATAACACTTTGTTCGAATCTAGAAATGGTATTGTGCATGCGTTCTTGACAGGAAGACGATGAGTTGTAACGTTTACAAAGTTTATATTACCTGACAAGAGAGAGTTTAAATTTCATTTGTACTTGTCTAATTTTTTAATACATAGTTTGATTGAAACTTATTAATGTTAGCATTTTCTTATTATTTGTTTTACTATATAAAATAAAAATAAGATAAATGAATAGTGTGTTAGTGAGTTTAGGCTTTTGTTTGCTTCACCCTTCAAGAATATTAACACATTACTTAAAGTCTTGAACGTTTTGTGGTATTTGAATACTAAGGATATTATTAACTTTTTTCTTTATCAAAAGTTTGAATTTAAAGTTGGAAGTGAGCTTTTTGATTCATTGTGTGTGGGGCAAGCTTGCATAATATCATGTGAGGTCCAGCTGATCATATATATGTGTTTGTTTAAGTATTTTATAACAAGTATCTTCGTTGTGACAATATAATTATTTACTATTTTAATATATGACTAAGCTTTTGTTTGATGAGTTTTGACCAGTATTTTAAATTTAAAATACATAATATGAATGTTTATTTGACAAATTTTGTTTATTTTTAATTATGTTTAAACATAACATAAAGTATAAAATCTATATCTCTTAATAGTTATCCCTTGTCTTATGTTTACTCTATTCTTCTTATGCCTCTAAATTATGATCTTCAATCATTTTGATTTGAAGTGTAATGAGGCAAACAACTTGTAAACTACTAGATATGTATTATTAAAAGCTTGAATCATGTCGACATTAATAATTTTATAACGAAATATGATAAATACTTATATAAATTATAGTAAAAAAGAAATACAAGTACAATAAAATTATATCTATATGCAAGAATGGATGAATAAAGACATACTTTTAACTTGTGGTTTGTGGCCTAAATGCCTAATTTCGTGATAATTAACAAACTTGTGACGTAAGCTAGGGATTTGACTATCACTAAGTCAACCAAATACAGCAAAAATAAAAGTCAATGCACTGCTACCTTTTTCCCTTTTCAAGAGATTGGCCATCCAACTCATAATAAACAAACGTGAGGGTGATCAAAAAATCAAATGTAAAACTGGTGAATCGGACCACCATTCGTCGCTTAACTTAGCTTCTGCTTTTTGCAGGGTCCGTAGACTGGATCACCTGATATACACAATGTTACCTTACAGTTTTGTGCATGAGAGTGTTTCTATGGCTTGAACACATGAGCGCACGGTCCCAAAGCAATAACGTTATCAGTTAGTTCACAGTTTTGATAAGATTAACCGAAAAACTAAAGACACTTTTAAATGTTTTATTGTGTATATACACTTTAATTATAGTTGGGAGTTGGGATTAATGTTACCTCAGCAAAGTGAGTTTCTTGAGTACAGAACTTCCAAATGCAGTTCACTATCAATAACTTATCATACTTCACTTATAATTTGTTCAAACTTACCAGTAACCGTTACAAGAACACGTGCCTTCTTTAAAATGATGAAACCGACTTCTATCCCTCACGATTATTTCCCGACCAAAATACTTTGAAATAAGTTTACTCGCCTCGTGACAGTCTTTACACACTCTCAAGTTCTTGGTAATCCTTAAAGTCTCCCCTGGTTTCGTGTTCAACAAACCAAATGCAATGGCTAGTTTCTCACTGTGATAAAACAACGCCCTCTCGATCTCCTCTTCTTCGCTAATATCATGCATAACACTCTCAGCTTCAGGTGCGTATCCAATGGATCGAATACATGCCAACATGTCTTCCACTTTTGCATATATCTCCTGAGATTCAGGATGAGTTCTCCCCCCTGCAATGAACTCGTTAACCACACCACCTGTTTCAATCAATGAAAAACCTCGTGATTTCTTCACTCCTCTTTCATTCATTAACTTCCTAACGTTCGCAACATCTTCCCATTTAGAAGCAGTTGCATATATGTTAGCTAATAATACATATCGTCCGCTGTTAAAAGGTTCTAGTTCTATCACTTTTTTCCCTATTTTTTCTCCTAACTCGATATCTCCATGTATCTTACACGCGCCTGCAAGTGCACCCATCACGCTGACATCTGGACTCATTGGCATATCGTTTATGAGCTTCATTGCTTCATTTAACTGTCCTGCGCGCCCGAGTAGGTCCACCATGCACCCATAATGCTCTCTTCGAGGTGAAATATTATGAACTTTAACCATGTGTTCAAAGTAGTAACGACCTTCTTTAACCAACCCTGAATGAGCACACGCGCTTAGTAAGTTCACAAATGTAATGTGGTCTGGTGGTGTTCTTGACTCGTTTTCCATTCTCTTATACAGCTCAATCGCTTCCTCCCCCTTACCATGCATTGCAAATCCACCTATCATGCAATTCCATGATGAGATTCCTTTAGCTGATAACTCGTTAAATGTTTCAAACGCCTTTTCAAGGGACCCACATTTGCAGTACATATCAATGATGGTCGCTGCGAGTTTTGGGTCGACTTCTATCCCAGTTTTCTTGATGTTATCATGTATCCACTCACCTTGTTTTAATGCTCCTAGCCCTGTACAAGCTGATAACATACTAGCAGCCACAAATTTATCCAATTTAAACTGATTGGATCGCCGCATTTGATCAAACAGTAAAAACGCTTCATGAAAATGGTTGCTTTTCACATATGCTGCAATCATTGCATTCCAAGAAGCAGGGGTCTTCTCAGGCATTGAATCAAAGAGTTCACGCGCATCATCAATGAATCCCGACTGAGAGCAACCACTGATTAACGTTGTCCAAGAGACATCATCTTGTTGTGGCATCTTGTCAAATACCCTCCTTGCTTCCCCTAAACAGTTAAAGCTCACATACATATGAATCAAACTGTTTTGAGAAAAACGATCCGAATGAAATCCAAATTTCAAAACCTGAGCGTGAACTTGCTTGCCTCGTTCAACAACATTGTCAAAAGCGCAAGCTTTAATTACCAAAGGGAATGTAAACTTATTTGGTGTAACAGAAGTGTGTAGCATCTGTAAGTACAAAGATATGCACTCTCTGGGGAGCTGACATTGCAAGTAACCCCTAAAAATGGCGTTGTAAACGAACGTGTCCGGTTGTGGCAAGCTGCTAAACACCTTGAGTGCATAACCCAAATCGCCGTTTGTTGAGATAGCACAGAACTTGGTGACTCTACCCATCGCGTCATTATCACCTGAGAGTCCAAGTCTGATGATCTGGGAATGATATTGTTTTAGCTTCTCCATACTTCTGCAGGACTCGAGGCCTTGATGAAGCTGAATTGAGTTAACAAAAAACAAGATTCACCACAGAGCTTAAAGTCTTTGGGCTTGTAGCCATTAATGAGTCATTTGTATGCAGGCCATGGGCCCTGGTACATAATGTTACTGTTATGATGTCTATCAAAGCACAAGGGCATTGGGTGTAGTTATTGTAACACGGTTGTTAAATGGAGGATCGAATTGATTATAATCTTGATATTGCTATTATGTGTAAAAGATGAAGACTTGATAGATGACATACATGATCAAATTGATTAAGAAGTTGAAGAACCTTACTCAGAAGACGACTTTCTTTACATCCGTTTTCAGACTCTATGGCGGCTGTTATGTGATAGGGCGTTTCAAACCTACATAAAATAAATCAAAACAACATCCAACTTATAGATCAATGTTGTTAAATCTCAACTTAAGAACCCTTAAAGAAGTTGAGCAAAAGTGATATGTAAATGCCATGAAATGGTCTAAATTGACTTGCCTTTTAGATAGTGTAACAGTGCACTTTGAGGAATCATTCAATAGCATAGACTGCACATCTTTGCGTTCGCGAAATCTACTAGACTTGTTCTTGAACCCACCAGTTTTAGTGCCATATGGAACTAATGGTGAACTTGTTGTTTCCCATGAGACACCATTGATTGGCAAGACTTCAAGCATTCTGATTTACTGCAAATATGAATGAAACACTTGTTGATATTTGACAGTTGGTCGATAAGTAGATTCAAACATGCAAGTTTTTATCAAATACAACAACTTCTACTTCTTCAGCTCAAGATAAGATATGATTGTGAGCTATAAATGGTGTTCATTTACCAAGACAATTTGAATGAAAACAGGAAGATGAACCCATTACCCACAACCCAAAATCAACGTACCATCATTTTAACATAGCCAAATTAACAAATAAATATAATTCAATAATATCTAAATTATACAAATAATAGAACCATATTAGGTTTTACGTATTCAGGAATTCAGAATTTAATACCAAGAACAAGAAACAAATTTAGGAATAAAGCATTCACCAAGAAAAGAAGATACAATTAACCGCAGTGGTGCGCCGATGGTGGATTCTTGAATTAACTTTTTTTTATATAATTTGCAGGTGGAGAACAGAGTAGAAAGGGGTTCGAAAGCTTACAATCAGAAGACAAAGGGAGAGATAAAGATCGAGTGTATGATATGAAAGAGGAAGTTATGAAAACACCGTTATTGTGTTAATTATATCATATATTCTTTTTTGGAAAAACAATAAAATACTAATAATAAAGGTATAGTTTTTATCTTTGCCAAAAAATAAATTAAATCGATGTTAAAATTGGAGGTGCGGGGAATCGAACCCCGTGCCTCTCGCATGCGAAGCGAGCGCTCTACCATATGAGCTACACCCCCAGTTGTTCATTGGTTTGATTTTGACTTTATATCTAGATACTTAAGATCGTACTTCAAACACCATATCGAACTTTTAAGTTGGATTAATGTTTAATTGGTTGCACTAAAGGGTTTGGATGATAGAGTAATCGATATTAAGTTGCTTATAAGCTACAATACAATTAAACTTAGAACGGATCACACTTAGTTGATCCTTTGTTTATACTTAGATAACATAGTAGATATATTTATGAAACCTTAATTACTTAAGCTGCAAAATTTAGGTTAGTTTAATTACAGTTTTTGACTGGCGTTTTAACCATATTCATTCCATTGGGTTGGGTATCAAATCTTCAGTTGATTTAAGCATATCAACTATATATACTAAAAATATTCTTAATTTAAAAGTCGTCAGTGATTATCAAGAATTGCATCCGGTGCAAAACATACAGATTATCACCTTCTTATATTCCTTAACTAGTTTAGTATCCCGTGTATTACACGGGTTGAATAAATAAAATATTAAATACTTATTAAAAAACTTAATAAATTATAAAATGATCTTTTGATATAAGATATAATTGATATTAGCAATAAAAGGACGATGTCATTTTTAAACTTTTGTTTATTTTTTTTCAAAAAAAAATTGCTTATTAAACAAATTGTTTTTAAAAAAAATGTCAATTTTAATAATTTATTTATTATAACTTTGAAATTTAATTTTTTTTTTCATAAGAATTTTATTTTTTAAAAACCACAAGTTTTAAATATATTTTGTTTTTTAAAAGTTAGATATTTTTTGAAAAAGTTAGATATTTTTAAAAGTTATATTGTGTTTATTTTATAAAAAAATATTTATTTATAAATTGCATTTGTAGAAAAATCTCTTTTTAAAAAATATATATTTGTAATTAATGTGGTATTTATTAAGAAAGAGAAACAGAAAAATAAAATTTAAGAGTTTTACAATTATGACAAGTGACTTACAAAAATTTTCTTTTATTATTATTGATAGATTAACTACATACAAATAATATTACAGTGCAATTTGAACAACCCAATAATAATTATTAAAACAGAAGGCCTAAGACACCATTTTGTGAATAAATTAAAACGAACTTTAACAAATCCTTCATCCCACCCAACATATGATACTATGAAGACATATCACAAGAAAGCAACGCACAATTTTACTAACAAATACATCCATCTCTATGATTATAGGAAGAAAGAAACACTCATCAGCGTATGAAAGATAAACAAACAATCAAACAAGATGATCAGTAGTAGTAGTTATTACAAGATAAACAAACAATCAATCCAGAATACATCTGCATCTTTACCCAAATAGTAGTAGTTATTACATTGGCAAATTGCAGGACATCATAAAGTAGCCACTAGATGATCAGTAGTTATATCTGGTCCATGGGGGTCTGGGCCTTTGTTGTCCAGCTCCATTTCTTCTTACATTGTTGTGTTGCTGCTGCTGCTGCTGCTGCTGCGATAAAACCTTCATCCTTTGCTCCTTCATGTTTGCAAATAATGAATCCAAAGTCTGAGCCTTCTGTTTTGGAGCCACGTTCCCTTGTTGCTTCTGCGTACATTCACCATCACTTTATGAACTCTTGAAATAAACTTTTCTGAACACAATATTTAATATTGGATTAAACGAATAAAAATAGTACCATGACAGAAAAGCCGCCTCCATTTGAAGTCCTATTTTGAACGGGTCGAGCCATAGCCCTGCATGACAAATTAATAGTTATAGGAGAAAGGAGACATGTTATTTCTCTAGAAGATAATTTGCAGCTACCATCAATCCAAATGATGAAACCAGGGGTTGCATTGACTGTGAAAAGAGCCAGCATTGTACTTACCATTAATCACTTTAATAAAATTGCTAATTCAAAACAAACCGAAAGTGAGGTATAGGGTTGACAATGATAGCAAATTTTCAAGCATGCAGTCTTGTTCGTAATTGGACACTCAGACTGCAGCTAGAGCGAAGAACAGAACTCCCCCTTAAGTACTAAAAACCAAATTGCAATCCTCAAAACTTTATAACCTCCATAGTAATGTCTTGTATTCAAATAAATGATCTAACACCTTCCAAAACTTTAATTGGATGAGCAACTTAACTTTAATCTCCAATCATGTATCGGCTCTATTAGAATGCAGGCCACATAACACTAGCACACATTCAAATACGTTCAACTCAAACTTTCAGAATGTTGATATCATCAAATATACAGCCATAGAACTCCCTCTAGCCTTCACAAGGTTATTGCAATCCAACCATGGCTCTTCATACCAAAACATGTGTTTAATAACAACCATTGATGATTTCATCTTACCTTAGGAAACCACATCAAAGTGTGCTAAAGATTTTTAAAACGCCCTACAATGAGAACAACCATGAGTTCATAGGGGAGGTCTGGATTACATAGGCAAAGGATGAAATGACACTGCTGTCAATGTGATGTTCTATTTGGCACAAAAGTGTAGACACAACAGTATGTCATCTATCCCATCAAGATACTGGCTGAGACATGGATACATGCTCTATAAACCAACGGCTTGAAGAGCCATTGATCATAACCCTGCTGCTGATTTTCCCAAAAACACCACTGTTCCCCTTCAACTGCATTTCATACGCTATGTTTCTTCTAAATCCATCTAATCCAGAAAGAAACCCCATGATGCATGTTAACCACACGAAGACAAAGTGTAGTGTGCAAACTAAGTCCCCAACCAAACATGAAAATGTTCAAACTCAATATACAAAAAATCTTTGCAAGTGCCAGGGCTCAAGAGTTTATTCGATCAAAGGAGCTTCCTTAGCTCAAATCAGACACGACAAGCTTCTTGACAGATGATGATTTCATGCATAAGACTGATAAACACTTGGCTAAGTCGTTGACTAGGTAAGAGAACCAAAATTTACCTATATCAATTCACATACACAAGCAATCTTTAATCAGAACTTTATAAACACAAGCTAATGTTTACAAAAGAAAACACAATACAAAACTTGCCTTGGTCTATATGAAGTTACTGTCTGGTTCCGAGTGAAATTACTATTGCGAATAGGAGCAACTGCAGCCTTTCTAGCGGCCTTGGCCGCGAAAGAGAATTGGTTACCCTGGAAGTTAGTTCTCCTTTGACCAAGAACACCCTGATATCACAAAAATTAGTGTCAAACTTAATATAAAAATACAACCAATTGCAGTCTCATGTCTAAAACTATGCCAATTGCATCATACCTGTCTAAGGGATGATCTAGTGTCCATAAAGCGGCGCAGCTTCATAGATTTATCTTGAACAACATTGTTTGAAAACTTCTGATTCTTGTTCTGTATAAAATCAAAGAAAAATTACAAAGGGACCAGAAAACAATAAATATATGACAGATCTAAGCACATCAAAGACGGGGTCTCTTACAGGAATTCTTTGCTTCTTGGCTTTACTAAAACCGGTTCCATTCTTGGACATTTTGATAATATCATCTGGCAAAACATAGAGTTAAAGATCTTATGTCAAAGAATAATCAAAGGAAACCAATTGCAAGTTGTATGTACCTAATGACATGTCCATTTTCTTCTCTGTCATTGCAATTGCAGCGCTTGTAAGTGGTTTTGCTGCCATCTATAGAAGTTCCATAAAACACGTAAGCTTAAGATCCATTCTTTATATAATTCGTTATACGCATTCCACAACATGATAAACAAACAAAAATTTATCTGTAGACTTGTAATATATCCCAAACTATATGATTAACCCTCAGTTCTACAACAGCTACACGGAGACATCAGACAACGTACAAGAACAAGTATAATCAACGCAAAACAAACTAAAACCCTAATTTCATCAAACAAACAATCCAAGTTCAACCACTTTCACCATTGAAGAAACCTTTCAAATAAACTCACCATAAATTCGTTAGTTATTGTTAGCCACGACGAACAAATTCATCCTAGAACCGCATATGATCCGAACAAACGCATCAAAAAAGGATTCATATGGAAAAACGCAAAGATTAAACTTATTTAAACCGCTGATTACCTAATTCGAAGGAGAAACTTAACGGAGACGCGAGCGATTGATGATTAAAAATTCCAATTTAAGACGGTGTTAGAGGGCGGAGCAAATTTTTTTAGGGTTTTGACAAGATGGCTTCAAGACGAAGCGAATATTCTTATGCTGAAAGCGAGAGTCGCGAATAATAACTAGTTGAACGATTGACAGACGTGAAATTCGATTACTCTATCACATTTAATTTCAATTTTCCTAAAAACATTTACATTATCTTTATAATTATATTAAAAATTAATTTTTTTCATCTTTAATAAAATAATATTTTTTTATACTTTTATCATTGTATTTTCTATCTGTTCCACTCACAATCACTTTCAACAAATATTAAAAAATTTAATAAAAATAAACAGTGTTTTATCAAATATAAAGATAAATAATAACATGTTCTCTATCTTTCATTCACTACCACTAATAAACATTCTCTATATATAGATAACATACTTACAAATTTGTAGAAAACGGGCTATGAATGCTCTAACTAATTAAAAATAAAAAACTAAGTATAATGACCCAGCGTTGCGGCTTATGCATAATATGAAGTAAAATTAATATTAATACGTAGTCGCAAACTTGTGTGTTAAAAGGGACATACAACCATAAATACATAGAAAGATTTGACCAGCAAATTGTTGTGAATTTACGCGTTCAAAAGGAAGTTAAAATCGTTAATAACTTGCGTAATTTTTTATATAATAAACGAATGTTGTTGAGAATCTGCTCGTTGAAAAGGACGGCCACGTTGAAGCCGTTTACAACACATGTTTATTTATGACGTCGAAATAGTTATATATACATGTGTTTTGTTTAAAAACAATACATTATGTTATATTATTTATTTAGAAATAGAAATAAAAACATATAAGCAAAATACATAAAACCCTATCTAATATCAGAAAGTATATAAAAATTACAATTTTGTCACATGAAAAGCATGCATTACTTACTTGTACATAAATTTTTTAAGAGCTTCCGTTATGTCATTTAAAGTATATTACAATGTTTGTCGACATAATACTTTTAATTTATAGGATGATCGTATACAACCAAAGACAAAGTAACCAAATACAGAGACGTCTTATCTTTAATCATATTCGTAAAAAGTAGCTAAATCATGTTCTCGGGCATCGTCTTCGGGCACTACAGACTGAAATGGAGGCCCGATATGGAAAATCGAATGATACCTTATGGTAGTTTCATATTGTGCATTGTGGCGTTAGCTTTTTTTAGTAAACACGGATTTAGTCCTTCAACATTAACAAATATAATTCTTGAGTCAATAGTTTTTTATTTTTTTTTATTTTTTGCATTAACTGTATTAAAATGTATAATATATATCCTTCGTTTAAGAGTATAAAAACAAGAAAAATATGAATTTTTTAAGCTATAATATATATTTCTTATGTCTAGTGTCCCTTCCCGTTCCGGGCACTCGTGCACCTTTCTCTTCCATAGTCATTTGCAAACATGTAAAGTCTTCTTAAATTTCTTGTTTGACACATTGATGTATTTCTATATGATATGAAACTAAAACAGTTACACGTTCAATGTTACAGGCTTTGTGGCTGTTTTGCATGATGGTGGTATTTACTTAGGTTTACTAGAAAAGCGTTTGATTCAAAATGTAAGGGACAAGAGACATTGAGATAAATCAGATAAAAAGTATGATAAAGAGAGAAAGCATATGAAAGTTGTGATAAAGCCTTGGATAGCCTATTCAGTAATTAATCCTCGTTAAGAACACTACTCAATATGTTACTCGCAACTCATCTTTGTTAGCCCTAGTTAAGAACTCTACTGCCGAAATTCACAGAAAACTCAAGATTTTTGTTTCATGTAAAGTACATATGCTTGATAAATCTTTTGACTATTTAATTTGAAGATCTAAATATTAGTTTTCTTACACTTTAATCACACAAACAAAGTCAAATTAGTTACTGACAACGGTGTATTTGGTGATTTATATTTCATTATAAAATATTAGGAATTGAGCTTCTTCGTGGTTAACTTACCAATAATAGTTGTACAATGTGGCAATAAACACCGAAAAAGTGATACCTTCAAATAGAAAAAAAGACCAAGCAGATTTATTTGAAATCAACAACAACTAAAAGTATTCATCTTATTGTATAACTTGTGGTTTAGTGTCGATTTTTGTTGTTTATGATTAGTTTGTCTATTAGTTGACTCCATAAGCCCATTTTTCTTGGTTGCTAGTGTAATTAGTCAACTCCTCCGGTTTGAACCAAAGGTTGATTTCATTCTTAGCGGTATCTGGACCGTCGCTTCCATGGATGATGTTTCTGCAAAACAATGGAGAAACTAATTAAATTCGTAACACATTCAGAATGATATTATTTTCTGTACAAACTGTGACATTTAGCAAGTACCACAATGGTATTAAGTTCAAGAAAACAGTCATTTGATCAAAATGCATAAATTTTGTGTCTTACTACTAAAGAAGCAGTACCTTCCAACAACAATGGCCAAATCACCTCTAATGGTTCCGGGCTCTGATTTCTGCGGATCTGTAGCTCCAATAAGTTTACGCCCATATGTAATCACACCTTCTCCTTCCCAAACCTGATCGAGTGAATGAAAATATCATAAGTTTGCTCATTTGTTATGGTGAAACAATGATGTTTTATTCTTACCATTGCAAGAACAGGACCAGAGCTCAGGAAGTTGCATAAGCCATTAAAAAATGGTCTGTCCTTGAGATCATGATAATGCTTCTGGGCAAATGTTTTTGAAGGTACCACAAGTTTAATAGCCACAAGTTTATACCCTTTGCGTTCAAAGCGCTCTATAATCTCCGAAATCTAGACAACAAAAAGGCTAAAATCTATGATACACTGATAAATTTGGTATGTATCAGGGAAATATGTATAATTTGAGGTTGAACTACCAGTCCTCTTTGAACACCATCAGGCTTGATAGCAATGAAAGTGCGTTCCATCTGCGATAGAACTCAAGTGATCATCAGCTCTTCGAGGATGAAAATGAACAGGATCGAAGCACGAATGGATGCTACAATGCTAACAGTTACAGAAAATGAAATTGACATGTAAACAAACACCTGTAATGCATGTGCCTCTTGGTCCTGAAGCATGTAAGCTGTATTGATTTACATGTGTAAACAGATCATCATACTTTACAAAGAATTCATAAGGAGATTAGGAAGACAATAAGATCAAAAATTATAGAATCTGAAAGTTTGAACCTGCAGCAGGAAGCGCAAGAGCTCCGGCGATCCATTTGTTGGAGTTATTTGTGGAATCAGTGAAGGAAGCTAGAGCTGGTACCGTTCCTTTAACCGAAACCACTGCCGCTGCTGCAGCTGTTCGTCCTTCTACGTGTTCAAACACGAACAAAATCAATCTCACACTCAATTTATCCGCATTATGATAACAACAAATCTCTAAGTTACGCTTCCAGATTCATTCAACATTTCAACAGATTAGCAAACTAACGATTATATTGTCTAGAAACAAACATTTCATACTGGTAACGAATTTAATACAGCTAACAAAATCATGGACAGTATGTGATCCAAATTTTAATCAAACAACAGTATGCAATTCAAATCATCGTCAACAATTGCGATTAAAACCAGATCTGCACTCGATAATAGACAGCATACAACACGTATGAATCAAATCATCAGTCACGTAATTCAAATTTCAATGGAACAACGTTATTTGAAATCATAAACTATTCTGATATAGTGATATACAACACATGTACATACATCAAATTAACAATCATGCAACTCAAATTTCAATCGAACAACATTATTTGAAATCAAAAAATGAGCAAAAGAAACTCACTGGAGGGAACAAGATGCTTGTGCTTAGAGGCATAGAAGAGAAGAGATCTCGCAGCTCGTGAAGCAGATCTGTAGATTTCGGAGCTCATCGTCGTTCTCAATGGATCGATCGATATGAATAGCAACAATAGATTTGAATATAAGAAGAAAATGGGATCGAAAAGCTTTGTTGTAGATTATTATAGAGTGGAATGAAGTGAAAACAAAGGAAGGTATGGAGAGTGTATCTAATTATGGATAAAAGGATCTTAAACATGCAGTTTGCATGTTTGAAGAATGGAAAGGACCCTATGGTTTGGATTAAATTACAATTACGTCCATTGGTTTTTAAAATAGTTACATTTAAAGTTGTTTTTTTATTTTTGGTAAATCATCTAGAAATAGTGGGAATGGGGTAAAATCTTATTTTGTACACCTAAAAATTAACTTCTTATCTTTAATGACAATAATAACAATAAATATGATCTGTTTTATTTATTATTGTCTCTTTTACTCACTAAAGATATTAATTATTTTTTAGAAAGTGGAGACTTCATATGTGTCACAAATCTGGAAATTGTTCCTGTTAAAACATGTGTAACCTATCAAGTTCTACTTTCACTCGTAACAAAAAAACAGATAGAACAAAATGGGAATATTAAAACATGACATTTATTATAACTTAACATATCTTCTGTTTGTGATCAATGTGGAATTTACTAATACGTTATAAACAATATATAATAAGATTCATGACAAGTAACTATAACTTATTCTGATTTGATTTAACCAATTACCACTTGAAGTTTTAAACAATTTAAATTTTGAAAATGGTTGTTACACAAGTAAGTAATGCATCTTGAACTTTGTTTCTACTTTTGTAGTTGTGTTGGAAGTTCATGACAGAGTTTCTTAATGCGTATGAAATAACTTCTACTAATTACTAGATGGAAAGCTGAAAGCATTTGATGGTCTGGAAATTGATGAGGTGCCAATGTATATGTGTGAAAACAGAGGGTGTTATTTGTCACGCTGTAAACCGCATGGGTTTTACACAAATCCTATTTTTTGAAAGCAAAAAACCAAAAAATACCCCTTTTGTCTATTGTTATTTTAAGAAGTGTTATTTGTTTGGCTCAGAACACCTTAGATCCGAACTAGTGGGTCAGACCCGAATAAAGCTGGAATGCAATATTCACCTTCAGATCATATTCGTGTTAGCAAGTTATGAAGTACAAAAAAAAAATAAGTAAAAGTATTTTAAGCTCATGAGCATCTTGGCTCATTTCGCCCCTATTTTTTAAGCTAAGCTTGATTCGAGCTTTTAACGAATTGTTTCTGAGAGGTTTGGTTAGTTTACGCCCCTATTTTCAAGTAAAAGTATTTAACTCTCCTCGTAATTGTTAAATCCATTGAATCATTCATCTTAAGTAAGCTTTTGCAAGTTATGAACACTATAAAAATGCCATAATTTACAAGAAAGAAATTATTTACTAAGAGAGTTCATTGTGTATGTACAAATGATTGACTGCTGTCAATTGCTATCTGCAAATCCAACAACCATCAACTATATTTAAAAAGGAACCTTAAATTGGCACAAATTGATGTCATGCATTATGTACACGATCAGGAGTGGTTGAATTCGATCCCAGTTTGCACTCGTCTTGCAGCGTTACCACCCAAGCATCCACCTGTAAGAATGTAAAAACGTTCAAGGCAATATACTTTTTGTCCAGCTTAAACATTTTCTTTCAATTACATTTTTTAGAACAATAATCTACTCCTATTGACCACTTATAACTGTACCTTGTAAGATTTGACCCTTGACCTTTTAGACAGAAAATATATACTTTACTACTGAATATCCTTTTGGGGACTTTTAACCATTTACATGTTACATATTTTTCAAACTATATTTACAATAATAAACTAAAATTTTTGAAGAAGTGATTAACAAACAAGGGAAATGAGGTGGCACCTGAAGTTTGGAATCACTTGTACATTCATATCTCAATCCCTGACGAGTTACTATATAAAAATAATATCGAGTTCCCCCGTCTTCTTGAGTGTGACATGGCATACGTCCTACTTCGACCACATCAGTCAGAAGGGTGGAGTCTTGTGGGCTTATATCTGCAAGATTTTAAAATAGCAAACTATTTGATACACCCTTCAAAATACCATTGATAAATAGATGAACCATAAAAAGGACACCATCAGTCAGTACTTGAGCTAGTTGGTTACCTGTGGATATAAAATATAAGAAAATGCACGGTCCTTGAAGAACAACAAAGCGTGGAAGCCAGTCATCAACTTCTGTTTCATCAAGAGCAGGTGGTTCCCCTGGTAGTGCTTCCCATCTCTGCAAAGGGAGATTAAGTTAATTATCAATACTAAGCAGACTGCAAATATGAATTGATTAGAGTATATAAAATGAGATGGTAATAGTGTAATACTGTTCGCAGATGTAAATAGCCTGAAAGACGGGCACTACGCAGAACTTCATCAATATGTTCCAATCTGCATGAAACAATAGATGCCATTGAGTTGGAAAACATTTTTCCATAGAAACATAAACCATAATGACTGACACACACATCAAACATAAATTATGTCCCCTAAGAAGAAACAAATTATACAGAAATCTTATATCCAACCATACATTGGATGTAGTGCATAATGTACATCTCAATTCTATTTCTTTGCATATACTTTCACTTTACAATCCTAGAAACTAGACCGAGAGAAATGGACAAGAGGGTCAAGTTGAGTAACATGTCAAAACGGGTAGTTTTTTTAGTCAGTTAACATGGGTCCGACTAGGCCACAAATACTTAATTTTTTTATATTTTTTAAAGGTAAGTGTTAGATACGACTAAAAGTTATACTATTAAAATAATATTCCAATTTCTAAAATAAAAAACTTGGGCCGTTTTTTGCGCTCTTAGTGACTTCCGTTTGTTTGACCCATCTCCATTAACAAATTTACCATTTGACACCTATTAGTGACAAAGTATATCCTGAATCATCCTGCTGCCCATACAAGGGTTGAACTTAACAAGGTATGACAACTGCTTACCGAGCTTTTAGATGAGCTTCTCGTTCCTCTGAATCAGCAAGTTCTGACCGGAGGGATTCTACTTCTGTTGCAGATAATACAACCTATCCAACACAATAACAATATTTAAAGAAAACATCGATTTAAATATTAAATTGGGTTGAAAAATGTCGTATTATATCAACCTTTTGTTGCCCATTTGTGTCTGTTCCCCAAGGCAGCTTCTTTAGATTAAATAAGTTCAACATGGATACAGCAATTCTTAAGCTTCTTCTAGCCCACAAATGGTTGCTGGAGTAATGCTAAAGCAGATCAAAGCAACCAAAATAGAATCAATTCAAGTACCCTTCATGTATATCCATTAAATATAGATAAGGAATAAGCTTAACATGCAAGATTGTTTGTATTCTGTTATCATTACCTCAAATTAGGTTTTTGCATGCAAAACTGATGAGCTTGTTTGAGGGGTTTCTACTTTCTACACCAGGAGTTGAAGCCTGAAAGCTATTTGGTGTAAGCTGTATTGCTGTAGCATCATCAAACATAAAGCTTGGTTTAGCTCAAGTAACCTAGGTATTTGAACAAAATGAGATTCAAGTTTAATATTCAGATTGAAAATTTGTTAGATCTCAAGATAAATATTCCTAAACACAAAAAACATTAAGTAGCACCAACCAGGATATCACAAAACATACCAAAAGTAAAGTAAAAGTATCAGAATAGAGTGAACATCTCAAGTACTCATATGAAAAGGGGGAAATTAATGTCAACTTCTACAAAACTAATAATTTGCAAGCAATCCATAAGGTTTGGAACATTGTTAGAAAGTGAAGTGACCGAAATCATGTTACCGCTAAGAGCAAACAGCAAAATACTAAGCAGCACGAAACATCCAGAAACAAACTGAAAGCATCAAGCAATTGAAACTAAGCAAAAAGAAAAAGGTTAAGAATTCAGAATGATGTTGCAACAGCGTAAATTACACCGAAGAGAGGAGGCACATTCAATCACTAGTGTCTGATGTACCTGTGGTTGATATTTCAAGAACAAATCCAGAAATCTGTGTGACTGTTTGGACCCTAAAAGGAATGCATAATTGCAAATTAACAATCTATATAACTGTTTAGAATCCCCTTTCCAAAAGTCAATCCCTAACAAGGGTATTCTTCCCCTAACCATTAATGCTATAATTACGAATTCAATTCGATAACCTAAAAATATACAACCAAATACTGATAGCGACCTTTTTCTGCCTTAATTACTTACTTATTTGATAAGCAAACAATTGCTTATTTGACTTCATAGTTCATCTTCAGCTAATTAACCCAACGAGCAAGAAACAAAAGGGGCAAAGTATTTCACAATGTTTAACTACAATATTAACATGATAATCTACATCATAATTCCTTCAATCGCCATACACACGTACTCAAATTCGAAAGGCGATGTTAAAATTCGAGAGAGCAACACAGAATTAAAGATCAGCAATAGTATAATTCATAATGAACTCACATAATTATGAACTTACGAGTTGTGTGATTCGTGATTAAGTTACAAGAGCGTTACAATTGCAGATTGAAGAAGCTTTTTGTAGAGAGAAGAAGACGATGAAGATAATGATTGCTTTCTTTAACGGAGTTTATCAAAACAACAAACAACGTGCCGTTAGCTGATACGTATTTATGTTGTTGCTTTGTGAAGTTATTTGTACCCAACCCGTATTGCAAAAACAGCCCTTCACGTTAAAAGATAACGGAGACCATCAAAATATAACTTGTTTTCAATAACGCCGTCGTTATGGTATGTCATTTATATTAGTTTTTTATAAAATTATGAAAATGTATGTAAGCTTCAAGAAAAGAAAATATCAACATATGAATATGTAACTATTGTCGTTTTAAAAAAAATAGAACTCCTATATTATTTTAACTACTGATAGGTTAATGTTATCAAACTACTTCAATTGAAAATAATTTATTAAAAATCTAAGACAATTCATGATCAACAATGTCACAAGTCAAAAGGTATGAAACACACGTATGTTTGACATTATTGTAATTTCCAGTATCTATAAACCTTTATGGTTCTAGGGGGTGAAGCCCGTTGAACCATACGGGCTACTAGGTCTCAATCGAATATATGTTGAACCTGCATGATTGCTAAAATGCTATATGAAAAATGTTTGTTGATAGAAATTGATGATAAAAGACTATTGATTGTTAGTAATAATTGAGATACTATTGATCATCATTGGCAACTTAATCTAGCAGCAATAACTAGGTTGTTAGTAGCAACTACGAACAATGGTAACTTAGTCGTCAACTGTTCGACAAGGTAACAGAGCTACTGTTAATGGAGTTTTGATTGAAGTTTTTCCTACTGATGTAACTAAATATCTATCGACAGATGTAACTGGCATATGACATACTCTTTAATTACGGATTGTATCATTTCAACTGCATGAAGGTGTATTTATTATATATAAGAAAGGTCTTTGTTAAATTTTACATAGTTGTTTCTACATTAGATTTAACATACTCGTTGTTTTATTTGGATTATTTAGTTGAGCTTTTATCTATACTATATATAAAGCATATGAGAATGGTATTTTAAGATACCATAAAATTAAGAACACTTACTATATTTAATGCATAACATATAACTATATTTAAGGGTAAAATAGTATTTATAACATTATTTACATATTAAACATTATAATTAGTTACATAATAACTTTACACTTACTAATACTTGCATAAAATTTTATATTATCTACTCATAAACCAAAAAACTTAATACGTTTTAAGATTTCAGTTATATCTTCTAATCTATCACATTTAAAAACGTTTCAAGACTACAACTTAACTTGTGTTTATTTTTAAACATTTTGATGTAAACTTTTTGCTAAAACGATTTGTATTTTATAAAGTACAATAAGTTAATGCGTATATACAAGTTATCATACATAACTTATTTATTTGGTATTATAAATTTTTAGTTTAAAAAAACATAATATTTTTTTGTAAAACTACTACAAGAATAACAAAATATTAAATGTAAAATGTTGTCTCGCCGCATTACGCGGACACACTTCTAGTCTGTAAGAGTACAACAATAACATGAGAATTACACGATTTAAGGAGATAGAGAAATTCACAAAAATAAAGCCTACATAAAATACTTCTTTAATTTAAAGTTGATTTAAATAGCAAGTAATTTACACGATAGTACAAACCGTCAGGATATACATACATTATTCCTCTTAAAAGTTTAATCTCCTTGACTTCTGGATATACTTATTTTCTCTTATATATGTCAATGTTTTAGAAGCTAAAAAGGCTTTAATAGGTGTAGATCATGCAACTTATGGTCAACCAAGAGTCTCATTTAGTCGAACCCCCCATATATATATGCAACATATAGCTCGTTTGTTGCTTTACATTGAAAGATAAGAGTAATTATCAGTATCAAGATTGCGAACAACGCAAAATACATGAGAGGAGAATCAGGATTCAACCATATCTTTATGGACAGAAGTTTCAAAACAGTTTTGATTTCTCAAAACATACAGCAATTGTTCAAAGAAGAATATGAAACAGAAAGATGAGTTCTAGGGTTGTCTTATCTCCTGCAAAAGCTGCATCAACTTCACAAGCACCCACCCAACTGCCAAAGAGAGCAAAAAATTAACAAGTATTAAGACCACAAGTGGTGCACGTGAGATCATCTGGCTCATTGGGGCTCATAAATTGGCTGAGCCGAGCCAAGCTCAAGCCTTGTTGGTGCTTTTGGTCTTCAGACTTACAGATTTGACGAGTGCACATTCACTGGGTGTGTATGGACTAAACACGTTATATGAATGTTATAAAAAACGATTAAGAACGATACAATTAGATATTGCTTACCATAATGGCATCAATCTCCTCTTGAGTCATTGGAGTTCTTTTGGGTTGAAGAGAGGCTTTCCCCCCTAGAGTTTTATCAGATGGGGCAGACCTTGAGAAAAAGGCGGAAGGAACATCATTGGCTGCAGGTGTTGTCTGGGTCTGAGTTGCTGAACCTGCAGGGTGACCCAATTAGCTAAAGCTTAAATGCCCCTAGATTAGTATGAGCAGTTGATTTGTGTATATGATATGTAAGCTTATGGGTTAAGTAACATCATTTGTGTATAGATTAGTCTGGGTCTTGTATAGGTTAAGTTATCATAAGACTGCATAAGCTTATGGAAACACACATGACACATCCCACACTTGGTTTTAAAAAGCATAAGGTATACCGAGGCGATTGGGTCCCAGAGCCAAGAGATGAGGCGAAAGAGCACACATCACGCATTCACGCTGTGAGGTGAAAGTGTGAAACCGAATAAGACATTAAGACATTTATATAACGGGTTTTACATTTCTAATAGGTTTCTATCATCACATACCCAAAATTTAGATATCACATATGTACACAATTTGATATTTACAACCTCTATGAGCGCTTTTTTAAACTAAGATCACACTTTTTAAAACTAAGATCCACTTATGACACATCACAATGCAGCAACTAAGTTGGTTTTTCAAAGCTCACTATTACAATGTACATCCCATTTTGGATCACCATAAGGGTGAATGTACCAACCACGTTAAAACAGACATGACAGTGCCATATGGCACACTTTAAACGGCTTCAAGAAGCAAAGGGGCAACGCCTATGACCCCTCTCTCACGCCCTAAGGGGCAGTGTTCAGTGTTCCACGCGCCACATCACCGCCAACATTAACACAGTAACACATTTTCACTTTTATGCTTTCTGTATGGTAAACACCAGTAATCATAATCTCTTTTATATTTTAATAGAGTCGATATCAGTTCGCCTAAATCGATTATAAGTTTATAACTCAAAAAGCAAAATCTATCTCTTACACTCTTAGCAAGTATCACTCTACATTCTTCTAATTTAATGATAAAATTTTTACAGGAAAACTAATGATTCATTCTGATATATAGACAAATCATTCTCATCATAACATCTATCAATTTCACTGTTCGATATGCATCTCCTACGGTACAAGGGAATCCATAACCTAAATCGTATAATCAATCAACATTAGATCAAATAACTAAATAATTCATGATTATATTCTTCAAATCGATGCTTATTAGATCAGATTCGCACAAAGAGACACAACTCAGGTTAATCAAATCCCTAATCCCACCCCTAAATCCCTAACTTAATTGATAACACATTTTCCTCTATTCAATCCAAAGATATCACGATCTGAAACATAAATCAACGAGAAGCGATCTAGCAACACATTTACAAAAACGAATCAAACTTATAAACAACAAAACACAAAGTATACAACGAAAACAAACCAGAAGGCTTCGGATGACGCTGTGGAAACTTAATCCGTGGGATCCTCTTCATCGCTTGTGCTGCTCCCATACCTCGATCGATCGGTGGCTGCAGTGGTGGTGGTGGTGGTGGTGCTTGCGGCGGCGACGATGAACGCGACCAAGGGATATTTTGCGGTGGTGGTGGTGACTTCCGATGGGGGTTACTTTGCTTATAGAATAATGAGAAAAAGTGACGAAATTTGGTGCTTATTGCCATTTTATCCAAATGAAAGATGCAATAAAGAGATTTAGCAGTTTTTTTTAATTTATTTACTTAGGTGAAAAATGACAATTTTACACGAACGGTTGTAAATTATTAGATCACGAAAACTTTTAACTTTTTTAATGGTTGGGATTTTTATATAAAATGAAACAAGAATTCAGTATGAAAAAAGTTCCAAGTAACTAATTGTTGGACCAAAAGAACCAATGAGCCAGATCAGAAAAACCTTTAAGTCCCACAGACATCATGACAACCGAAGATGTCTACAACAGCTGAAGACAACGGCTGAAAACAGCAGCCGAAGACATCAGCTGATGTCTACAGCTGAAGTCAACAGCTGAAGACAACAGCTGAAGTCAACAGCTGAAGTTAACAGCTGAAGACATCAGCTGAAGTCAACAGCTGAAGACATCAGCTGAAGTCAACAGCTGAAGACATCAGCTGAAGTCAACAGCTGAAGACATCAGCTGAAGACAACAGCTGATGTCAAAGCTGAAGTCATCAGCTGAAGACAACAGCTGATGTCAAAGTCTGAAGGCAACGTCTTCAACAGTTCGTCATATCAGCTGAAGAAGTACTCTTCAGTAGTTGTGATGGTTTACTCTTCAGTAGTTTTCAATCAGCTGTTTACGTTTCTTCTTCAGCAGTTTTCTTTCTGC
>BJCM01083608.1:0-18352 GCA_018326385.1 Flaveria bidentis | reverse complement strand
GTAATTATTTCTTTTAGCTATAAAACTTTAGCCAAACTTTATATAAGGATCTTTCAAATTATTACAAATGTTTCTTTTTACATTTTTGTATGAAATATAAATATATATTTTTAAGAAAATATGAATGAATTCCAATTGTTAAATATAATTTTTTAACAAGCCCCAAATTCACATAAAACCCTAAATCTCGTTTTACCATTAAACTTATTATAACTACACTTAAAACTTGTAAATATAAATATTCTTAGGTATTTCGTGAAGGTTTACGTGGGAACGTTGCTTAATATTCTTATTAGTTGTCACACTTATTCTTATTGACCATGTGAGTATTTTTATACCCTTTTTTCCTATTTTGGAACTATAAACGGGTAGGAAACTTCAGGAATCAGTGTCTGAATGATCAAAAAGAAGTTAACACTGCAGCAAACTACTCAGACGATGACGCTTTAATCTGTAGCGTGGAGAGCAATGTGGATTCCTGGGTCATGGATTCTGGAGCTTCGTTTCATGCTACCTACAACAACGAAGCATTACAGAATCTAAAAATAGGTGATTTTAGTAAGGTAAAACTGGTGAACAATGATGTTCTTAATGTTACGGGTATGGGTGGCATAAATTTAGTTACTTCAACTGGTTCATGGACTTTGAAAGATGTCAGAGTGATTTCTTATTTGAAAAAATTGTTGATTTCTGTCGGTCAGTTGGATGAATAGGGACATGAGGTTAAGTTTGGGAATAAGCAGTGGAAAGTTGTTAAAGGGAATCTTGTCATTGCTCGTGGAAAGAAAATGGGTTCATTGTATATGGTCAGATTACCATCTGAAGGAAGTGACGTTCTAGTTCAGAAGAAGACTAAAATCCAGTTCACAGAATCTCGTGGACAGAAGAACGTTTGATTTGCAAGTAAGAAACCTAGAGTCAAAGGAAAGATTCAGAGTGAATGTGCATGAGAGAGTTCAGGAAAACCAGTTAAAGGATTTCGTGGCAGTGGGAGCACAGGTTGTGCTTCAGTTACAGTTCCTAGACGATAGTAGGTTAAAAGAACTAATATTCCATCTGATAATATATCTTCAGATAAATACTTGCTAAATATGGAGAGTGTTTGTTCTCAGTGTGTTCCAGGATCTGGTAGTTTGTTTTAGTGGGAGCCGGTAGGGACGGAGAACAGGTTAGGGGCAAATTCAGTCGTGACTGATATGTTGAAGCTCGGGGGAGCTTCAACGGGCCTTCAAGTTAACTAATGAGAAGGTCGCTGCAACCATGAAGACGAGGAAGATTACAAGAGGTACAATTGTTCACAGTGAAAAGCAATTTGAAGATGATCAAGCCTCCAAATAGAAGATTGTTGGGTTTGTGGAGTCTTGATTTGGGCTCGGGTTAAAAGACAACTTAACAGCGGATTAATTAAATTAGAAGATTGTTTTTTATTTGATTTTGGCCCATTAGGGTTTTCTTGGTGATTAAGTTGTAAACCCTAATATTCTCTATTTATATTGTGTATTATACTTGTAATTCCTCACGAGTGAGACAGAAAGCAATAAAAGTATTATCCTGGTTACAGCCCGTGGACGTAGGTCACATCGACCGAACCATGTTAAATCTGGCGTGTTCATCTTTGTTATTATTTTTCTCTTGCGGTTTGATTGTGTTCCTGTGTCGATCTACACCCACATCACTAACATTGAAGCCATTTAACACACCTTTGAGGGGATCTACTATGTGACAGAAAATAGCATATGTTATCATGCTTTTTATTAGATATAAAGCTAAACGAGTAGCATGAGAAGAAACAACTAAATAAATGAAACACCCCCTTGCGAAATCTATTATGCACACCCCTCTATCATCACATCAATCCATCAGTCATGCCATACAAACGTATAGCATATGTATACAAACGTATAGCATATGCATACACAAACGTATAGCACGTGTACGATGAATCGCTTTTATACAGGTTTCGAAATCACCAACTGAGGCTAATTAATATGAAACTATAAGACATTTTTTTTCTTTTATTTTTAGTTTGAGTGAACACATCAAGCATGCATCATTGAATCATAAATCACAAAACCAAAAACATAAAAACACAACATACAAGCCATGAAACTTGATGATGGCTAATTAAAGATAAAATTCCATTGAAACTACATTCATATTTTGATGTTTTCCTTCTGACATTCAAGTTTTCTTTGGTGGATGTTCTTAAACAGTTGGTTCCTAACAAGCGTCAAACAACATGGCGTCAAGCGTTCACCGGAAAGTTGAACTCCGGTTACCACTCGCCGGAAAAGCTTGGCGCCGCCTACCCATCTGAAAATCACCACTCCTTTCAGCACCAGCAGAATCCTTCCGACCACCGCCACCAGCCTTTTTTCGTTCCCTTTTACTCTCATTTTTGTTATCACCGCCATCTTCCCCATCAGACCCGTCTTCCCCGAACTTCATTTCTTTCCTCGCGGCTGCATAGTCAAACGGTGTCACCTTCACCAGCCCTGCGGCACCACTGTCCGCCCCTGGGTCCGACTTTCTCTTCTCGTTAGCAGTTTCTACACACTTCTGGAAGCTTGATGAAAGATCCGACAGTGACATGGTCTCCTCGGTTCCATCTTTCTCTTCATCAGAACAATCGGAATCCAACAATATTACATTGTTTTCATCTTCCTTTTTCTGCTCACCACCCTCATCATTGGCTGGTTTATCCTCTTTCTCCTCACCATCGGAATCAGATTCCAGCATGATAACATCCGCTTCCGGTTCAGACGCTGGGGGCAAAACTGGAATTTCTTGTGGTGCGGGGGATTCTTTCGCAACAGGATGTGAAGGCTCGGTTTTATCAGTGAACGAACGAAATGGGAGGGAAACAGAAGATTTGATCTGTTCAACCTTAATCTCCTCTGTTGCCTGTTAACATACGTATTTTTAACAAAACTGTTTTGACTAGTAGCAAGATGACTAAAATGCCCTTCAAGCTAAAATAAAGTTTCAAATGTTTTTCGATCTTACCTTTGATTCAAGATTCGACTTTTTCTTTCCTGCTGCATTTCCGAACATGGCTCCAAAGGCACGACTTGGCTTCTTCTGTATCTCGATGCTTACTCTAGAAGCCTGCGTATGAAAATAACATCATTTTACTTAAAAAACGATCCTTATGTCTAGGTTGCAATCTAGACCGATTTAAATATGAACAGTTCGATTCAGATTTATTTCTATCTAAACAAATCAAAAATCACGAAACACGCATTTGCCTTTTAAATAGATACCTTCTAAATGATTTTATTCAGACAAATTATATTATTCTTGAAAAAGTATAGTTTTTGTGATCATATTCGAAGCACCAATTATTTATCAAAAAAAGAGCAAAAAGAGTTGCAGGACCATACCCTGTTTTGAGTCTTTGACTATTGTGCACTTTGTAATGAATAGCCCCTTAAATTATTTTATATAAAAAGTGATTATTCTTGAAATAATACTAAATCTTATAATTAATTATTTTATAGAAGTATGAAGGCTCGGGCAAAAAGTATGAAGGCTTGAGCAAAATAGAATTTTGGATTAAACAACCCGTTTTGACATGTTGCCCAACCTTATCAACCTTTTCATTTTGCCACCTACATATAGAAAGAACACAAGCGAATAACATACAGAAGGGCCGTCTAATTTCTGGTTTTGGTTCGCTCCAACAATAAAGTTGCCAACTTCCTTTTCAAAAGAGTCTTCTTCGACAGCATTACTAGTACTTTCAATTCCTGCAACTTCTGCTGCTTCTTCACCATCAGCAGTTTTAGCATTTCTTGCAGCCATCTGCATAATTTACGTAAAGAACATTATTTTCAAATAAAGTTTACATCTTTATCTCAGATTGTGCTTCAATAGTTATAAGGGGTTCTTCATTCATTATAAAGATGGAAACTTTGAAGCTAAATTAATTCAAGAAACTTCACCATTTCAATGTATTCTTCCTTCAGTTTCTTGGCAACTGGTTCAAATGCAACCGCATTCTGCATGGAATGCCTAATAATGCTAACAACAGCACCAAGGTTTCGCTCAATATATGGGTGTCTCGACTTCAATACATGGCGTAATTTTCCGGTTGTCACTGGCATTTGCTTTGCTTTAAAAATGACAGATTAATATAGCGGGTTAATACAAAAGTTTCGAGAAAAGAAAGAGAAAAAGATAAAAGGATAAAGGAAATTACCGATTTCTATAAGAACTTTGTTTGGCAATATATAACCGGTACTTTCATCTTCCGAACGAGCAATAACATCTCTCCACTCAAAAAGTCCCTGCATCCCATTGGTTTAATATATTATTTAGTGTATCTGTTTAAAGAGAAAAAAAAAGCAATAACTTACTGCAACGATGGCAAGTTGCTGACCAGTGAGATCAGCGGCATGCAACCTGAAACATCAAAAAGTAAGTGCACGTTTTAGAACAATCTCAAATTTGGGGTTTAATGAATCACAATCAAGTTGTAAAGTTGAAAATCATAAGGACCTACCCATATATGTTTAGATACGAATTCTCAGTCAGAATCTCTTTCTGATAGAGCTGCATACACAGATCGTAACTGCGTTTGTATACCTGAAACCAACAATTTTAAATGATATAAGAAACGAAAATATCATTTTTTTCGTAAATGAAAAAACAAAAATTGAAGCTTAATTACTTCAACAAGGGGTGCTTCAGGGCAGTTTGGATCTGTTGATGATGAAAGTAACCTTCTTTTCATAAGATCATATATATACAGAAGATAATGTGTGTCTTCTGTAGCATATCTGTAAAAATAATAACCAACAGCACATATAAACAAGATGAAAAATGTAATAAAAGGGAAAATATAGCTCAATTTGTAACAAACTACTACCTCAGCATTTCATCAGTCAATGGTCGTAATCGCCAATCTGCATTTTGGTATCTGCAAAAAAAAATTAAAAAATCAATAAAAATAAAGATAATATGTTATGTGCTTTGTCCAAATGGACTAAAGAGACATACTCTTTATTTGCAGCAACATCACAAAAGTATCTCAATAGATACTCTAGGGAATTCCTTTCCAACTTTAACACCTTTGAGGCCTACACAATTTCAGATTTACTGGCATCAAATTAACGCCATGAAATTTAAAAAAAAATTGTCTTATAATTGACATATTAAAAAGAAAACAAATAAAGCATACTCAAAACAAGATGGTAGTGTTAGAGAAAGATAACCTGTCCAGTATCAAACATATTGCAAACATATATACCAAAGTCACGTTGCAGCCATATAATATCCCGATCAGCTCCATGCATAACCTGATTAATTATAATATTACAGTGTTATAAAAGGGTAACAAAATTCCTACAATTGTTTCATCAAGAAAGAGGACCTTTCTCTTGGTGGGATCCTTGAAAACGTCTCGCAGATACGGGCCAATTTGAACCCGTAGTTTCAATGTATCCACAATAAAGTCTTCTGTTCTAGTAGATATTTGCATCAAGCAAGTTAATCCTTGAAATGAACGATATTGATTGTGTTCCAAATCAACCTAAACAACCCAAAAAGATAAATATAAGCATAAACCATATGTTCAATACATGCAGAAATATATGTGCCCAAATGATCAGCAGTCATATACCTACAAATAGTTACAGTGACTAATACATATAGTTATGAGATTATATGAAGACATGTTTTTGCCACTAGCCCCACAGCCCAATACTAAGGGGGTGTTTGGAATTTTAGATTTGCATTTTGAAACTGACTATTTGATTATTGCAGTTTGTAACCCTTCTTTTAACCTAATTTCAGAGACTGAGTATATTGCTTATATACAAGAATGCCTTCTTGATCATCTCATATTTTAATGTTTTAAATAATCAAATTTTGTCAAACACTCAAAGATTTATTATCTGACTTTTACAATTTACAGGCTCAAAATGCAAACTCACATCCAAAATACTATCTCCTGTGTCATGTTTTATTATGAATGATTATATAGATCTTATTATTCAAAATCACATAATCACTTACGACTGTTACAAACACATATCCAAATACTTAATACCACCTT
Organism: Flaveria bidentis; assembly: GCA_018326385.1. NCBI lineage: Eukaryota > Viridiplantae > Streptophyta > Magnoliopsida > Asterales > Asteraceae > Flaveria > Flaveria bidentis. The sequence goes on along the minus strand of BJCM01083608.1, from coordinate 12,294 downwards.
AATAGGAGTATCCCATATCAAAATAAATCCAACAATTTTCTTTCTGTCCTGTTAAAAAATGCAACATCCACATTTTGAAAAGGTCTTCATTGTAAAGCTCCCAATATGCCAATTAGTAATCAGTATAGAAAATAAAAGGGAACTTGGAAAACAAGTTCCTGTGTTTTGTCCTTCTTAAGGGGAGATCTAGATACTTTAGATTACTTTAACCGTAAGTTCCTTTCAAATATCAAGTAGAATAACAAAGAATCCATGTGTTCACAGCATGCAACTTTGATTAAATAGTTGATAACAATTTAATATAAAAAATTACCGCAAATTCATTGGCATCACGCAATTTAGCAGCCAACTCCTTCAAATCTTTTATATCTTGTACGAGCTTGAAAGATGTACTTTCAACCGGAGGCGGTTTTACAGGCTCTACATCACTCACTGTCTTATCAATAAAATCCATGACTGAAAGTTCCTCCTACATAAATATGAGAAGTAAAACTTATTACTTTGTGAGACACAACTATATTTCTCCTTGCATTAAAAATCCATGCCTCACCTTATATCAGTATTCAGTAAGCCCCCAAAAAAAGGAAAATGTTAACAAGACAAAAACAAATATGTGTGAACATTAACTTAAGCATAAAAAGTTCAAGATTAAACAACCCTTTGCCTATACTCATGATAATACATAATGGGAGAGAGCAGTAAATTTAATGTATTTTACCATTCTTTCTTTCATTAAATCACTTGGAAACCCTGGAATTGGAAATAGGTACAATAATATCTTACACGATATCAATTAAACGTACAAAATGGTGTGTAAATGGCTAAAACAGAATAGTGTCGTCATTTTGCATGAGAACAAAGTCAACAAAACGTTTGAGACCAAACAGATACACTAGAATTCTAATCATGCTCAAACACAAGAGGCAAAAGAATACTTCACCAAATCACATGGAAACATGAAAAACTGAAGAGTATAGACCCACAACAACATTTTTTTCAAGTTTCTTACACAATTTCAAGAAGACACAAATGAGAATATTAAACATTTAGACAGGTAGTTTAACTGAGTGACTTTCTTTCACAGAAAGAGACACCAAGCAAATCCACCGGGCCTCTACTCATGCTCATGCATAACAAGTAAAAAGCACTCAATTTTAACCTTTCTAGAGTTGTTTCTTCCATGGATATCACTTTAGAAACCAAAATTAAAGACCTGCACTAACATCTTCATTTCTTACACAGTATTGACAGTAAAAGCGAATGACAAATCAGGATATCCCAACAATTTTTGTAAGAATAAAATGTTTATGATCAAACACAAGCACTAAACTTCTACTCAAGATCATACATACAGTGCAAAAATATGCTTCTATTTGTAAGAATAAAATGTTTATGATCAAATACAATCACTAAACTTCTACTCAATATCATACATACAGTGCAAATGTGCTTCTATTATCAAAGCAAAACGAAAAATAATACAACAGAAGTAACTCACCAATGGGTGTATCAACCTGGACCCATCCTCACTTCTCTGCAACCAAACATGTTCAAACGGCTGATTATTATTATTAACCAGTATCTTATACTCATCCTGCGGCCTCCGAATCGAGGCTATATGAAACGAAACTTTCGCCTTCGCATTCGAAGCAACTTTAACCGACGACGAATTACCCAAACTACTATCACCAGCACCACTTGTATTACCATTGTTAACCACCCCTTTCTTTTTCCTCCCTTGAACCAACTGAAACCCATCATCACCACCCAAATTCATAACCCTAACACCTGTCTCCTCTTCTTCACTCCTCATCTTCTTAAACTCATCAACAGAAGCATCAAACCTCTCAAACAACTCATCATTAATCCCACCCAACCAATCATACGCCTCATCATCATCATCAAGAACATCACCAGCAGGAAACTTCACATGCTTTTTGCCCCACAACCGCTCTGCAGACGACCCGATTGATTCAAGAATCGTTTGAGAACTTTTAGCGATTTCCTGAATTGGGTTCTTGAATTCTTCAAAATTGAAGTAGAAATGGAAATCTTTATTGCATGGGATGCCTCTTGAAGACCCAGATAGCTTCGAAATCGACGAGGGGAAAGAAGGGGTTTTGGTGGAAGATGTAAATTGCTTCAATGCTTGTGCTTTAGCTGATGGTTTTGGGGTTTGGGGTTCGTGGGTGATCGGTGGATCCATATCGGTGTGTTGTTGATTGGAGAAATTTGGGGGCTTTAATTAGGGCATTGAATTGAAATAAAGGGTTTTGGGGAAGATACGTTGGGGCATTAGGGTTTAGGGATTGTTTGTGATATTGAAGGAAGTGAAGAACGTGTTTTTTATTAGGGCAGAGGAGAAAGAAGAGTGTAAAGTGTAAACTGTCAAAGAGATCTTTGTTTCTTCACTTTTGGGTAAATTTCTGAATAAAATTAGGGATTTGAGATTTTAATCTTTGATTTTCTAGATAAATTTACGTTTTTCTATAATTTATTTATTTTTTGGCTTATCAAAGTAACGAGTCTTTTTACCTGCGTTATGTGACCGGATTGTTCTCCCTACCTAAGACATGAAACGAAATGTAAAAAACGACATTTATAAGATAAGAAGAAAACAAAAACAAAAAATAAAGAGTGTCCCACGTCAAAAAGGTGCTCAAACAACATTTTATAGAGTCTTTTTATTAATTTCACATATCAAGAATTAATATAAAATGTAATTAACGTTAAATCATTTTTTTACTTTCTTTAAAAATAAAAGCAAAAAAAATGGTAATTGGTCCAGGATTTGAACCATGTGTTTAAGCCAAGAGTGAGGTGCATGGAGCCATGAACCATCAAGCCAAACCTAGGTTTGGAAACTAAGTCTGAAATAAATATATATAACACGTAATAGAAAAGTAAAAAAACAAAAAAAAAGATTGGACCAATGTTATGCCGCCACGTGACATGTCAATGGTGGTGGCCACCGACACTTTAAAAAGATGAATGAACATTTTTTAGGCAAGTACGCCCTTCGTTGCATGTTTTTCGATCGGGATTTCAACGTCGTGCAGTCATCAGAATTCAAATTCCTAAGTTAGTTTAAATATGTTTCTTAATAATATGACACGTCATATGTTAAAATTATCATTTTACCTTACATTAAATATAGATCTTTCTCTCTCACCTTTATATGTTAAAACATTAACAATGTATACTAAATTCACATAAAAAAGCAAGAAAACTAACAATAGTAGCAATAAAAATCAAAAAAATTGTGTTATGTATGATCTTCTCTAGTAAAAAAGTTAATATTTGAAATAGATCAGGTGAAGGGTCATTCATGAACTGAGATGTTCAAACACAAATAATATTAAAAAGAACATCATGACGTTCAACACGACTTCTTTTTTCGTCGGAGTGATAGTCTTTACGATATATTTGTATATCCATTTTTGGAATTTCGACGTTGTTGTGGAGTTCCCCCGTAACGTGGGTGGGGATTGTTCCATAGTTTTATTTAAAGAAAAGAAAAAAACACAATATTTACGTTGTTATAGGGGAGGTCATATTATATTTCACATGCTAATCTATGACTTTAGTTTCTATATGCATTTTCTTAATATTATTAGTTCTTAGTAAATACTAAAAACTAGGATTATACCTCGCGTTTAGCGGCCCCTACCTTACAATGTTATTAACTGACGTAAAATCATAACGGAGAATAAACATTAAGATAGCATGTAGTATTATCAGTTATATATAGAGCATCAATTATAGCTTAGTTATTTACATTTTATAGAGTTTTGGATTTTTGTACAGTTCGTATAATGGTGTGAGATTGTTTTAAGAATCACTTTTTCAAAAAGAAAATAAATGTCTAAACGTAAGAGATCTTAAGAATTTATTGATCATGTGATGAGCTAATTAAGTATGTGAAAAACTCGATAATTAAATAACCACACTAAAATCAAGTACAAGTAACACATAAATTCAGAATAAGAAAAAATGAACCAATTTCATTTCCACCAACTTCTGGTTCATGTCCATTTCATTGGTGGAATAAGAGGTATGTGACTATTATTTCTTTGTTTTCTTAAGTTTTTCCTCTAAATCAAAATCTCTAGACATTGAGGTAAAACAACACATCTGTTAAAAATGGTTTTGTGAAGCGACTTGAACTGTCGATCCACTCAAAACTAACAAATTAAAAATCCTTCATCCGAAAACACAAATAATCCTTTCGCAGGAAAATAGAACCAAATGAATACGAGCATCCACCGGGCATCATCAAAACTATAGCCTTTGTTTCCGCTGATAGGACTAGCACCACCATATCTGCGACAACTATCAACCACCGGCTTCACCATTTTGCCGTTGTCATTGTACGAGGCAAGGCAGATGCCATGCCCACCGGAAATGGAGTTTTGAACTCCTCCATCTACATATGTGTAAACATTGATAGGAAGAAAGGCACGTGGACCATTAAAATTAAAGTACTATTCACGCTAACTTATAAAATTTAATATTAGAATAATCGATAATATTTAACTAAGAATACTTACTATTTTTACTTTAAATAAATCATAGACTATTATGAATTTGTTAGATTTTAAAATTCAAATTAAACCGTGATGGAAACAAATACTTTAAGAAACTATCTTTCAAAATTCAAGAACAGCTTATGATCACATGGGCCGGAGTCACATACATTAAAAAGCGGGCCATGCTCTGGTTACTTGGGCTGGGCTGGGACCTATAAAAAGTTGGACCGATCGAATACAAAAAAAGGCCTAAACTTTGTGCTTCGATCCAATTGATCAATGTTGGATCGATCAGATCAAAGAAGTTGATCCAAATTGATCAATGTATTTTAAAATAATTACTAATTTATTATTGATAGGAGACCAAAGATTCTTAGCTCGAACAGTTAAAAAATAAATTACCAAAAAGTCACAGGTTCAAGTCTTACTTTAAGTAAAAATATATATGATTGAGCCAATGGTTTTTTCCAGTTATGGGTTTCCTCACTAGAGGGTGTAGTTCCAGCTAAGAAACATATAGCTTGACAAGATTAAGATAACGCCTAACCTTTAAAGCAAGGTCATACATTTACCGTTAAAAAATTTAATGATGGATGAAGATGAAACAGTAATAGCTAATGATGGATGAAGATGAAACAGTAATAGCTAAAAGAGCCAAAAACGAAGCCTAGATGAATCTTAGGGGGCGTTTGGTTTGAAGGAGTGGAATGAAATTGAGAAATTAGTAAAATTGTATTTGAATGAGTAATTAAAAGTAAACTCAATGAAATGTTTCACCTTAAATTCTTTTGGTTGTGTGATTTCAAAATCCTACCACATAGAGAGGGATTGAACCATGAGAATTTGAGGTGAAACATTCTCTTGGGTTTTATATTTCATTACCCACTCAAACATAAATTTACTTAAAAATTATACTAGGATCTCAATTATTCCATTTCTTTCAACAAAACGCTCCCTTAGAGTATTCACAATGACCTAGTAATCCCTATGTTTATCCTTAAATTATAGAAAAAATACATATAAATTTTCATTTTTGCTCCTGCATTCTATTTCATATTGAGAAAACTAACTCCTTAAATTTAGAGACACTATTCAATCCATGTAATTATTTTATGTATTTATTGTGATTTGTTACGAGTGAAAGCAAAAGAAAAATTTATTAGAATTGAATAAATAAGTATTATTAAAGTATATAGAGGATATATAATATGAATGAGTTATGGGAGTTTTTTTTTTAAAACCAAATATTAAGAATAAATATAAATATATTTTTATTTAAATTATAGAAAAAAAAGATGAAGAATCTATTATGAATGCTTTTAATTTTAGCTGAAACCTAGATAATAGAGTTGATTAGAATGGGTTGGGTTCAATGGTAAAGTTAGGGTATTATAGCTCCATTGAGGTTGATGACTAAAGCTCTGTCTAAGATAGATTGATGTGATTTGGTTGTAGTTTAGTCAAAGATAAAATAATATTTGTTGTTAAAAGAAAAAAAAAGACAGTTGGAGGTGAATTGAACCAGATGTTTAAATCGAACGACTATGATGACCAAAATACCTGCGCGGATCAAATCTAAAAAAAACTTAAGCCTAAGACCGAGAACCAACCAAAACAACATAACGACCGGTCTAAGGTTGGTCCCGACACAGGTTCTTTGGTCGAGATCAGTTAGAGAATTGATTATGTTAGGTAATAAGAGTATTATAGTTTTTTATATATCATTAGAGTTTCTTAGTGTCTCGTGACCTCCATATGAAGAAGGTCATTGTTATGTTTAGTTTTAAGCAAATCAATACATTTTTCATTTACATTTCAATTTATATTAGACAAAAAAAAGTGTCAATTTGTGTCTATATAACTATCATTAAACGTAACACTATGTTTTCAGAATGTTGTCTAAAATGGTATACTATTCAAAATATAATAAAACTTGCGAATATGAATCATCCTTCAATTAAAAAGACGGAGTTCATAAAGTTTTTGAAGATTATTAACCTACAAGTCAACTACCAACGTTGTTTGACAAAACATATTATAATGTACTACGGGTTACAAACATTGTACAAATATTGCTAGTGAATGGGGTTGTTTAAAAGCAATTGTTAGCCAAAACATATTTAAAATAGATTTGAGAACATTTCTAAAAAAATGTTATTTAGGCCAAACATAACCATATATGAAGACTCCACTAATGGTAACTTACTCTTTTTATAACTACGTGACAAATCATTCTATTAACGGTTATATTATTTGTATCTACTTTCGGGATGTGTTTGGTGGATCACTATCAAGGCCTAAACTTTTAAGGGCCCGAGAAGTTTTATTTTACTGTTTAGGTATGTGATTGTCAATTCATAAATTGTAAAGAAGTTATAAACTTATTAGTAATTATAGGTTGTAGAGAGACCCATTAAATTAACAAACATTTTAAACTTAATAACAAACTCTATTACATCTGAAATCTACGAATCATCCCTGTTTTTTTTTAGTACCAAATATTAGAGGTGAGCAAAAACCAAAATAACCGAACCGTAACCAAAATAACCGACACAACTCAACCGATAAAACCAAAACCGTTAGAAAACCGACGGTTTGGTTTGATGATTTTTTAAAAACCGAATTTTTCGGTTCGGTTTTGATTTTGCTTGTAACAAAAACCGAAAAAAACCGAACCGAAACCATATAATCAAACTTGTAAATTTAGAGGTGTAATCATATACTCGTAAAAATTATTAGTCTATTAGTTACTTATTTAACTTGTTTTATTTAAAAGAGATTAAATATTTAGGCTTCAAGAATAATATTTATTTATTTTTATTTGAATTGATAGATTAAAATGTTTTACTGAATATATTGTTCTTATATTTTATGTATTGTATTAATTTTAATGTCAACTAAATTACAAAAATATATAGATTATATTTAGAGATCAACAAAATAATGTAAGGCCAAAGTTTTTGACTTAAATTTATTACTTTAAAATATTTTTTTTTCTAAAACTTGAAGCACAAATGGTAAAACCGAAAAAAACCAAAAACCGAACTGAAACTGAAGTTAAAACTGAAAACCAAAAATCAAAAAAACCGAAACCGAACGGTTTTAAAAACTTAGAAACCGAAATATCGGTTTTTGGTTTCGGTTTTAGGCCAAAACCAAACCAAATCGGCCATGCACACCCCTACCAAATATATATAATTACTAAAAAACAACAAAGTGCATGGTTGTTATCACATCTAATTGCATTAGCATTTAAATCAAGTTCGATGAGACCGGCTAAACGTAATGTTTTAAATCCGTACCAACAACTGGAATGATGTTTGTTTGTTCAAGTAGTCACTAAAAGAAGGACACAAGCATGTGAAGCTTTTCAAAGTTTAACATGCAGGGCCAGTCTCGAGAATCTTCGAATTACTTTAGGTCCTAAGCGAATAGAAAAAATGGGTTCTATAATATAGTGTCAATAACTAGTATGTTAAAAATCTATAATATGACACTAAGTGTTTTATCAATAAATAAAAGTATTGTAACAAATAATCTAATTTACTTATTTAACCGAATCCTAAGACTCTCCTAGTGTTTTTGGCTTGAGTATAGATTGAATCGATTAAGCTAATTAAAATGTTAACGGATCCTAAATTTCAGTAGATCAAGATAATTAAATTGCTATTGGGTTTGTTAATTAGTTTATTAATAATTTGTAGTTGTTTTTATATATAGTTGTTAACGGGCCCCTGATTAGATTGGGCCTTGAATGGTCGCCCATCCTACCCACCCTCAGGGCCTCTCATCTTAACATGCTTCGTTTAAAATCAGTCGGTTGATTGTTAATGATCCATTACTTATAACCAAACCTACTATGTTAATGGTCAAATCTTTCGGCTGAATTCGATTGTCACATGACTAAAACTAAGAAGTGGTATTAAAAAGGTTAAATAGCCCTGATTAACATTTAGATTAGCAGTTCAATTATCAGAGTTAAAGACTTTTTGAAATTACTTCGGGATCAAACCTTGTTAGGAGTTGTTTAATTGGTCTTAAAATGAGGTATATTATTTAAGACGGTATATCTACTTTTATAATTGTAGTCAATTGAGGTATTTCCAACTCATCAGTTGTTTTTTATTTCCTGAAATTAAAAAACTAGTGTTTTTATGCTCTTTAAATTAATCTAAAGTCCTAAAGTATGACTTAAAATTCGTTTATTATTACTTAACCAAATACTTATAATATTATTTTATTCCTCTTGTTTTGCTTGTTGGAACGGGGGAAAGGAAAAATAAATGTTGTTAATTAGCATTGTCATCACAATAACGACGTTTTAACAACTTCAACCCAAATGTTAATATTTAATGATTTATATTAGATAGTAACCTTCTAGACTAACTATATGTTTGAGTAAAATTTAAACATCCTATAAAAATTGAGATTATTCGGAATAAAATGTGTAAAAATCACTAAAATCATTATCAATGAAAAATAAATGATTCGGCTAATATATAAAAACTTATAACAGAAGTAGAAGCGACAGATCCACTACAAATAAGAGGGCATTCAACAAAGGATAACATGAAATGGGTTACCATGGCCATCGATGAGGGTTTTAGTGACAAATTTAATGATGGTTACCGTGACTATATCATTGGCGAAATGTTTAAGTACATCACTTACAGATCTGTTAGTGACATGCACTGGTTGTCAATATTACTCAATTTTCTAGCAATAACCATGTTTATATCATTAACAGGGAAAACAATCGTAATAAAAAGTTTTCAGATCACAACCTAAATTTCTTTTGTTTGATTTGCCTTAAAACCTTAGTTTCCCATGTAATATTAAGAAGTTACATATGACTTTATAATCAACTGCCAATTTAACGGGTCTTCATCTTTATTAGTTACCAGAAAATCAGTGTATAATATGGATTAGGATCTGGATCTGGATCCGGATCCGGACCTGGATCAAACGGGTCCATGACCCGGCCAACACCCAAAGTAACAAGATGACAGCCAGAACATGATATCTGACTCTTAACTAAACTAAGCATATATGACATCTTGATCCAACTAACATTCATACTCCATATATTAATAATAATAAGGTATCATGGAATATATGGATACACAACAAGGTATAGTGGAATTAATGGCCACTATCTACTTAATTTGCAGCTGCTTATAAGCTTTAGCCAGCTCTATACACACAATTATATAAATATTTGTTAGACTTATGTATTTGGCTGTTATTGAAATAATGTCACACTATTACAATTGTCTCACAATCATACCGTACTAACTCCCATTTTTATATAAAACAAAGCATCGTGATCACCTAACAATGATATAACCGAATAAGTATATGTATATGAGTTGAAATGAGAGTCGTTAAAAAAATTAGAAACTTAATAAACTATTTATTAGCCTATGAAATCATATTTCAATAGATGATTAAGATCTCCTTATATTATGTCTCGCGCACTCTGTTAACATCCTATCTTTTGTCGACTAAGATGATTCAACGCCACGTGATTTATCTGATTTAAAATTATTTACGTGTTCTATCAGAACCTATAGACACAATTTTTAGAACATGAGATACATTTTTTTTCCTAAAAGCAATAATATATCAAGAACACAAAAACTGCATAATGTACTTTATCACACACATTGCATAAAAGATTATCAGAACTAGAGGAAATTTATAACAATAGTAATAAATACATTATACGTTTCTTATAATTCGCAACATATTATTGATTTTAATAATCATCATTTCTCTCCGGATGTTCAAATAAGTGCATTAATTAATTTTTTTAAACGATAAATGTACAATCCTACTTCGGAGCATATATGTTATCTTAATTGGGCTCATCCATCCGTATCTCAGTCGGGACCGCACCCCCAACCCCTTCAGGAGGAAACTCATTACTGAAAAAACCCATTGACTTAACTTTAAGCATTTTGTTCAGAGTGAGACCTGAACTCATAACCCCCTTCTTTTTATTTACATGTCATATGTAACAAACCTTAACCAAATGACTCATTGTTTAACCTTGGGATCATATTTACTGGACGACTAAGATTTCTCTCTATTATGTCTCATTTACTTCATAAATCACAACTATCGCTTCTTTTTTTAATATCAAAGGTCAAAATTTAGTTTTTGTAGTTATAACTTACGTAATTATTCATATTTAAACCCACCCCTACACGTACATGTATATGTACCTATTATTACATTTTTATAAAAGAATCGCGTCTTTATACTCACGAATATAAATAAGACTTAACTAAAAACTAGAAAATTATAAAAAAAACCACCAATTAATTTATAAAGTAACGACTTATAGAGACATAAAAAGCATCTTCAACAGGAAATGGGTTTGTATGCACAACAAATAACAAACACAATATTGCCAAATGTGGTTTCTAAACCCTATGTAATGTTTGTATGTTTTCAAGACACAAACACCCCACGATAGCGACATACAACAACAAGTACAAACTACCAACTGTGATATCTTTGAAGTTATACATGTTCACACCATTAAAAATAGACTCATTCCCATAGTTTTTCACTCCACCATTTGGCAAATCTTTGTAATCGCCGGCGATCTCCCTATAAATGCCACACCACCACCCCGTTGCCGCCACGTTGCCGCCAGCAGTCCCGTTGATGGATCTTGCTGAAAACTGAAAGAAAAACTGTTGATTAGTTATGGATAGATTGATCAGTTTAGAGCCCTCTAATGTTGTTGTTATAAGGGTTGAACATGGGCAAAAGTGTTGTGGGAAATTGACTTTGAAGAATGTTATGTACACCATGCCGGTGGCGTTTCGGCTGCAGCCGGTTAACAAGGATCGCTATGCGGTTCGACCTCAGTCGGGGATTATAGCCCCTCTGACGAGTTTGATGGTTGAGATTACTTTTGAGTTTAATCACAGTACGGGGCTACCAAGGTCGGTCCCATACTGTGATGACTCTTTTTTGTTGCATAGTGTGGTGGTTCCTGGGGCCGCGGTTAAGAACTCGTCGTCGACCCATGATTCGATCCCGAATGATTGGTTCACCGCTAGGAAGAAGCAAGTGTTTGTTGATAGTGGTATAAACGTTATGTTTGTTGGGTCAGTGGTTATGGTTGGGCTTGTGAAGGATGGGTCCATGGATGAGATAAGAGATGTGCTTGAGAAAAGTGAGCCTAGCTGGCGGGCGATTGACTCGGTTGACGATGAAGGTCAGACGTTGCTTCACTTGGCGGTTAGTCAACGTCGAGCTGACCTGGTTCAGTTACTACTGGAGTTTGAACCAGATGTGGAGGCGCGTAACCGGGTAGGTATGACTCCACTCGAGGTTGCTTCGGCCTCGGGTGAAGGTTTGATTGTGGAGCTTTTACTGGCTCATAGAGCCAGTACAAATAGGTCAGAGTCATCCACATGGGCCCCAGTTCACCTAGCGGCTCATGCAGGCCATGTGGATGTTCTGAGGCTCCTTTTACTTAAAGGAGCTGACGTAAACATGCTTACTAAAGACGGGAACACCGCTTTACACCTCGCGGTGGAGGAGCAGAGACGCGACTGCTGCCGCCTATTGTTGGCTAATGGCGCACGACCCGATATACGCAACTCCCACAACAAAGATACTTCGTTGCATATAGCCGCGGCTCTTGGGGACGATTACATGGTCAAGCTTCTACTACAAAAAGGGGCTTACAAAGAAATCCGAAACGGATCAGGTAAAACTGCATACGATATCGCGGTCGAGCGGG
>BJCM01083607.1:0-35799 GCA_018326385.1 Flaveria bidentis | reverse complement strand
ATCTAATGTGGCATGATGACTTAGGAAGAACCTAGGTTGATAATGTGATACACATGGGTAAATTGCATGATACTCTTGTATGTTAAGTTATCTTATATGATTAAACAATATTTCATCTAATATGTCACCAACGGGTCAAACGGGTCAACTAGGTTAACCTAGGGTTGTTAAGTTTTCTGTGTACACATACTTATGTACTTGTGTGTTCTAGGTAACCTTTGAAGGGTTGTCTTTGCACCTATCACGAGTCTCTTTATTCATTATCATTATACACCAGGTGAGTTCATGCCCCTCTATTTTATAAACTCTCTTCTAGGGGAGGTAGCATATTTGTACTCAAACGCTATTTTATTATTATAAGTTATGTATGTTTTAACATAGTGCTTAATACCTGGAAAGTCCTCACACTTTCGGATCGTTAATAATGGTAACTAGCGGGAAATCTTGGGTAGTACTACTGGTTGTGACAAGCCCCACCTGTGCAACTCGAGGTCAAACGGGTGCAATATTGTCCTAAACACAAACATCATCACGACCTGGTAAGTCATGACGGGAGGCAACAAACGCAACACAGTCAGCTTCGATCGCGAAATCACTATGTTTATTACTTGTGAATATATACTAGCTATCTTATTCAATACACGTCTTATGCTATACAATTGTTAATATTTATGATAAACGCAAACTCTTGAACTCACCAACCATTGTGTTGACATTTTTAGTATGTTATTCTCAGGTCATTAACTCAGCTTGCCATCAGGAGCACAACATGGGTCCAACATGCATCCTAAGACTTTATTTCATAAACACATTTGTTTGTCTTTTATGTATGGATTTTAAACATTGGGATGGCATGTGTTTGCCATATTATGCATTTATTTACTTTGGATTTGTCTTATTTACAAAACGCTTCCGCATGGTTTTAAACGTTTAAACTTTGGTTGGTTTGTTTTGAATGTGGCATATAGTGTCGTTCTGTGTAACTAGTGACTGTGATCCTGGTTTGTTCACACGCCTCGCGGTAAAACTCCGCATGTGGATTTTGAGGGTGTGACAATACAAGTTATTCACACGTATCATATTATTAAACCAAGTTCTACCATGGTCATCATACTACATTAGATTATCATGCGACTTATACGAATCTCAAACAGTCAACATGCTCAACACAATTATAAATACATCACCACTAATAAATCATACATGGAGTCTAGTCATGCACTACATGTCATGTGAAGCCACTCACAACTTCACATTTGAAACCCTTCTAATCCTACTAAGTAGGGGCCTCCGATTCGCACATGTGTACGACAATTATAATCACATTAATAAAAAGGATTTATAACAATCAACGTACACCACAACGACCAATTACAATCCCAAACATGATTCCCTAATCACTTATCATAATCCGTCATCATGTATAGCTAAACAAACAAACAAACATACCTAGTAAAATTCCACTCAAGAGCAGGGTCTGGGAGGGGTAGTTGGTGGCGAGTCTTTCCTCTATCTTGGGAGATAAAGAGACTGCTTCCGAAGAGACCCCCGACTCAGTAAGGAAAACAATAACCATAGCAACTATAATATACGGCATACATTACACAGGTCAAGATCACATAAAAACTGAGAAAATTGAGTACAACAAATAAGCGTCAAGAAACGCGCGAAAGGGCAGATTAGAGAAAACAGGGGTCCCGCAACTAAGTCTACGACTACCCTTCCTACCCACAGATCCCACTAAAAGTCCTTAATTTTAATTCTACGCCTCCACGCACTCCTATCCTCGATCATGTGCTCAGAGAGGTGCAAGTCTACCATATCTCGCCTAATTAACTCGTCCCAAGTCAACCTAGGTCTACCTCTACTCCTCCTACCCTCTACGTTGATGTTCTCTACTGCTCTAATGGGTTCTACCATCGGTCTCCGCTTTACGTGCCCAAACCATCTTAATCTTCCCTCTCGGATTTTATCTGTGATACCAGCCACCTTTAGCCTCTGTCGAAACACGTCATCATGTATAGCTAAAGAACCCTAATTCCCTAAATGATCAATCAAGCATCCGTACAACTCAATTGACACATTCTGCCACATTAGACATCATCAAAAAACATTCTAACATGATCCTAACTTCATACACATGCCAAATTCACCATATCCAATGGTCTTCAAAAATAAAATTTCTCTTTTGGGAAAGTAACACCCAAAATCAATCTAACATCCAATTTATTTAAAAATTCCTCAACTTTATACCTAATCAAGTTGATAGCATTCATATAAACATGATAATCATCATCAATTCATCATAATTCTCAAACATCATACATAATTTTTTTTACTTATAGTAAGGTATGATTAATCACTAGATTTCGTAATTATTATTTTAAAATACATATAAAATATCATCAAAACAATACAACTAACATCATACAATCATCAAATCATGGGTTCCAAGAAGAAAAAGTTTCTACTTTAGGCAATGTATGAACTACATGATTAATTTATGGATTTCTTGCATAATCAAAATAACCCAACATTCATACAACCTAATTATCAACATATCAACATTAAACAATTATCAATTTCGACTTTTCTTCATCAATTTCGAATTAAGGTTCATCAAGAATCAAAACATGAAAAACTACTCAAAATCTAACCCTTAAACGTGTATTGATCGACACTAGCACTTGCTAACATGTAGTAACACTTGGAACTAATTAAAATAAAATGAATTATGCTTCTTCTTGCTAAAACAACGCAAAAAAGGATGGGGTTGAGGGAGGGTATGACCAAAATAGGGTGTGGGGGTTAGGGTTACATTTTTGTTTTGTTTAAATATGGTAACTAATTTCCTTGTAACCCCTTTCAACTTTTATAAATTGTAAAACTAACTTTTTTAACACTTTCAAATAATTTTTCATATTTTATTACTAAAACTTAATAAACCAACTAATAACATTCAAGAGAAATAATAATCACCATCCATAAGCATTTTATAGTCTACATAGTCACATGCTAAGGCGTAACTCGTAATTAAAAAAACACTCAACACCTTGATTCACATAATCATATAATAACTATCCTAATTATTATTATTCAAGTTAACATTACTTAAACCAATATTAATTATTTGTTATGTCACCAACATTCAACGACAACTAACGAAGTTTTGATAGCGGAAAATTACCGGATGTCACATTATCCCCATGTTGAAAGAATTTTCGTCTTGAAAATTGCATTACATGATTGTGTTACATCCCTGGTTTACTGTATTGGCACAATGAAATTGAGTGAGTTGTCACAATGTTTAATCATAAGAACATATAACATAAAATTCCCAAGTTTCAATATATAAACTAACAACTTATCAAAACCAACAATTCTCAAATTATCCATATAGACCATATTGTTTAATTATAAACACATATAATAAAAAATTCCCAAGTTTTAACGTATAAACTAGCAATTTATCAAAATCAAAAATTCTCAAATTATCCATATTGACCATATTGTTTAATTATAATCACATATAACATAAAATTCCCAAGTTTCAACATATAAACTAACCACTTGTCAAAACCAATAATTCTCAAATATGTATAGCATATAGATTATATTAGGTCAAGATCACCAAACACAATATATTAAAAACATATGAACATATGATAATAACATTCTTAACATATTAAACTTACCCAATCTTCTTCTGCCCTTTGGTTGATCCATCCTGACCCTTCTCTGTAATGCAACCTCCTCCATATTTTGACGTGACTTGGGGTCTCGATTTGTTGCTCCTAAAAATATTAAAAACAATATTCATAATATTTAAAAAGAATTAATAATACATATTTAAATAATATATGTTTTCTTACCTGAAGATATCACCTGTGTGAGCATATGATCGACTACGATGCAGACTTGGATAGAGTTTGTTTTGCTCTATTCTCTATGCTCTTTTAAAAAAGGCATTTATGTTCTTCACTTGAGAAAAACTCAACCACCTGCTCTCATGCCTCCTGAATTTGACCTTCGGGTAGATTATTTACAATATGCTTAATATTATTATAACCACCTTGATTTAAGAAACGTTGTTTCATATTACATCTTCTATCTCGAAATCCTCACTGGCAATCCATATGGATTCCAAGTTGGATGTCATGCCAATAGTCTGAATCACGATGAGCTTCTAAATCAAAATATTCTTGCAAAACAGAATAGTTAGAAAAATATTAAAGTTATGATTATCAAATTACAAATAAAAGACTACATAAATACTCACATACAGAAAATTAAACAATGATATCTTAAACATATTAGAAACTTTATCCCAAGAGGGACAATGAAAGGAACAGAGGTAACGTAATTGGATAATTTTCTAATAAATAATGACTATTTTCTCCCATAACTTTATATTGTTTTCCTGTATGATCAAATTACAAAGATAGTGGTTGGTTGTTGCTTGCAGCTTGTTTCTCATATAAAATTAAATTTCTTTCTTTTGATCGTCTTTTCTTAGTTAACGCTACATTAATATAAAAATTAAAATGTTAGTAATATTTAAAATTACTTTAATATGCATCAGTTTGGCTAGAAAGTTTAAAGAAGACGTCCAATTACAACCGAGATATAACTCAATGTTGAGCTCATTATAGAGTTCATCAAATTCCGAGTCTAAACTACATCCATTCTCATCTATGTTTTCTTTGTTCTCTCCGATAACATCTTCGATTGTATCAAACATCTCATTATTTGATATATTACTTGCCGGAGGAGTATGTGTTATTATAGTAAACTGTTTTGCAGCATTAGAAGAACTAGAGGCCTCATCATGATAAACCTATTTCGTATAATGTTGAACAATGCCACGATCATGTATGTGAACATTAATCATATTTAAAATCATCCCGAAAAGCATCCACACAATCTCTACACATGAATTTTGTTTTGCCACCAATGTCGACAAAGTTCTTAACATACTCCATAAAATTTTTAAGACCTTCTAAGAAACCCAGAGACGTTCGGTTTTTTATTTTAATCCAGCTCTTATCAATTGTTATAACTGTTTCATACACATACATAAACATAAACATAAAATAAACATATACATTATACATTAAAAAACATAATCCAACTCTTTCAATATTATCATTGTATCAAAACAAAACAATTAAATATTATACAATATAATTCTATAACATTATATCTTAAACTATAACATTATCATTCAATCAAAACAATTCAATTATACATTATATCATATAAATCTAACAACCTACAACTATATTCTATTAAAATAATACAATTAAACATTATATCTTAAACTATAACATTATCATTCAACAAAAAACAATCTAATTTAAACTTTATATCTTAAACTATAACATTACCATTCAACAAAAACAATCTAATTAAACTTTATATCTTAACATATAACATTATCATTCAACAAAAACAATCCAAATAAACTTTATATCTTAACCTATAATATTATGATTCAACCAAAAGAATCCAATACTTTATATATTAACCTATAACATTATTATTCAACAAAAACAGTCCAATTAAACTTTATATTTTAACTTATAACATTATCATTTAACAAAAACAATCCAAATAAACTTTATATCTTAACTTGTAACATTATCATTCAACAAAAATAATCTAAATATACTTTATATATTAACTATAACATTATCATTCAACAAAAACAATCCAATTAAACTTTATATCTTAACCTATAACATTATCATTTAACAAAAACAATCCAAATAAACTTTATATCTTAACCTATAACATTATGATTCAACCAAAACAATCCAAACTTACTTTATATCATTTAAATCTAACAACCTATAACTACATTCTACAAAAATAAGACAATTAAACTTTTATCTTATAAATCTAACATCCAACAACATAATCAAAAGTATAAAAACAAAAATATTAACTACTTTGTAAAAACTATATATACTAACCTTCAACTTAATGTTTTGAACACAAATCAAAACAATGATGGTTGCTGGAACCCTAACACCTCTTGTGCGACAGGAAACGGTGGCTAACACGTAGTGGTGGTGGCTGATTTGCAGTGGTGGTGGCCGATTTGGTGGCTGGTTGCGGTGGTGGGTGACGGGAATGCAGGTCGTGGTGGTGGGTGACGCGGATGAAGGTTGTGGTTGTGCGATTGAAGGTGGGTGGGTGAAAGAGGGCTTCAGTTTTGCGGTTTGGAGAGATTGTGGTGGCTTGAACTGGTGTAGGAGGGATTCAATTTCGCGTTTTTGGTGAAGGAGACGAAGTTATGAGGTGTGGATAGGGTAAGAGTAAAGCAGAATCCGATATGTGGTTTATAGTTGTCTGCACCCTATCATGACGACATGTCGCCGCGATAGGTTGATTGATTTTTTTTGCAAATAATTAGGCGGGTGTGCGTGGGATATGAAAACCCTATAACGATGGCATGTCGTTGTCATAGGGTGCACACCATTTTTGTTTATTTTTATGTATGATTTAAAATAAATCAAAATTAAAATAAAATAACCTGTAGCGACTAAATTTGGTGACAACTTTTATTCGTCACGATAGGTTGTACCATGAGGCGACAAAATGGCATCACTATAGCTCTATAGTAGCCAAAAAATCAAACTGACCCTATGGTAACGACATGTCGTCACGATAGGATGACTTATAGCTACAACACCATGTTGTCGTCATAGGTCTAATAGTCATAGACTTTTTTTCTTGTAGTGAATACAAAGACATTGAAAAATTATGTCTGAACATTGTATTTGCCTAGTGTTAAATGAAATGATATAAGTTGGTTTTGTACTTTGTTAGTTTAACATCCAATAATAGTGTTAATATAATGAAACATGTCTAGCTTTTGTGTACGGGGATGAGACTGAAGTTTCTAGAAGTATATTCCTTATCAAAATAGGCTCAACAACACCTAGTGTTTCATTTCTTCATACTTTTTTCTAATTTTCAGATTGAGATTTTTACAAGTTGTTCTTGTCATTTTTCTATAAAACAGTGAAATTAAGAAAATGAAGAGTGAACTTTTGGTTTGAGATCTGTTAATTTTTGTTTCTCTTTTTATCTTTTTCAAATAGTGATAATGAAAGAAAAAATGGGGAGTGAGAAATTTTGTCGCCTTTTCCTTTATTTCTAATTTCATCTAATTTTTATAGGGTCCTAATATAGGGACACCTCTTCTTATAAATCGACACCCACCTATACGTTGCGTATGGGTCCATACGCGGCGTATAGTTCCCCCCATAAATGTCAAATATTTCACGTCACATCAGAAGTTGTCATGGAGGCTATACGCCTTGTATAGTGCCATACGTCGAGTATATATAGGCTTTTCAGACGACAAAACTGGCGAAGTCAAATCAGTCATTCAGCGTGCCTATACGCCGCGTTTGGACCCATACTTTGCGTATAGCACTGGGTCGTATGGGTGTGGGGTGTAGGTCCACCGACACCTACACGATGCGTATGGAACCATACGCGTCGTATAGGTGTCGGTGGACCTACACCCCACAACCATAAGACTCAGGGCTATACGCGGCGTATGGGTCCATACGCGGCGTATAGGCATGTTGAATGACTGATTTGACTTCTCCAGTTTTGTCGTCTGAAAAGCCTATAGGCGGCGTATGGCATTATACGATTATCTCTTCGACCCGGTGAGATCTAGCAGTCGGCACCTGTTCAGCAGGTCGGCGTTGACGATCCACAGCAGTAGCAGGAGCATATTCCGCATGATCACCCACCACACAACCAGCCGCCACCTCAGCCACAGTTCCCTCGACATATTTATAGAGATGTGATGCTGCCTGCACGTATGGAGACATTCATGCAGGAGATTACTTCGAGTTTACGGGACCAGGGTCGTCGGCTCGATTAAGTTGAGGATCTTATAGATTGGCACGTTCAGCTTGAGATTGCACGAGCCCGTGCTGTTGGTATTGATCCTCCAGACTTGCCACCACCTCGACATTACCCAGATTCACCGTAGTTTTTTATATTATTAATTGTAATTTTATTTTGTTATGTATTTAAAAACTTTGTTATTTATATTATCATTTAATATTTGTCTTATATGTTTTATTGGTTAATTAAGATTTAAAATTATCGATTAATAAGTTACAAAACATAACTTATACGCAAAATCTCAAGCTTAACGTGCAAAATATAGTCGACACCATAACTTATACGGAATTTTTTTATAAAAAGTTATATAAAAAACATCATAACCTATACGCCGCGTATGGGTCCATACGCGGCGTATAGGTTCGGCATGCTTCTCAGCAAATGTCATAAAAAATTAGGAATCTATATGTGGCGTATAGCAACCCCGACAAAGCTCTGACACGCGTCTGTCATGGTCTTGTCATGGAATACCCTATACGCCGCGCAGGGAAAGATGAATGTCCTTGACAATCCACCCTATACGTGGCGTATGGACCCATACGTGGCGTATAGGGTACCCGGGTGTTGATTTAAAATCTTAGGGTGTCCAAATAAAAGTTTCCTTTTTATATTTACAAATATTTAAACCCTTACAAGGATTTTAACCTAGACCACATTATATTTATAATAATTTTATATTTTTATATTTTATGTTAGAGAAAATATCAAAGCAAAATATTAATCAAGTTCAAAAAATCTTTCAAATAACTTACACACATATTTTACCTAAATTAAATCACCAAACCAACAAATCAAGTAAGACTTTTTATGTCTAGAAATAAAAAAGGAGAAGATATGAGAGTCAAGATTTTTAATGTATATAATTATATTAAAATAAAAATAAAAAACAGGTTAATTATAATAAAAAATTAAAAATCTGTAAAAACCACATCATCAGGGCACACTAGCATAGAAAAAGGGAAAAAATATTTCTTAACTGAAATAAAAAAATATGTTTTGTTAAAATCAATAATTTAAATAAACAATTAATTTGAGTAATCTAATTAGAATAGTTTTAAACTTTAATAACCTAATCAAAGTATTTTTATAACTTAGTTACTTTTCTGCAAAGTTACCTTTTTATATTATATCAAAATATATATACTATTTTGTATCATACAAAATAAAATTAACCGAATCTAAGTTAAAAAAAGACACGATCTAAGTTAGAAAAAAAAACTATAATGTCATACGTGATTAATAAATATAAAGTACATAGTTATAACAAAATGTTATTTAATTGAAAACATCAAAATTGATTTGGGGTTTGACATTTAGGTCATTGTGGCTATATGTTAGCTTATTATGTCAAATATTTGTAATCATTTGTTATAAGTATTTAATATTTATCAATGCGTTTTACATTTTATTTTATTTTTTTTAATTTTTTATCACTTCTTTTTATATCATACAATTTTGTTGTACTTTGTCATTGTGTATTACAATTATAAAAGTATACAATGATGTTATTTTACTAATGTGTTATTTAAAAACTCATCATTTTTAAAAAATGAAATAGTCTATGAAAAAACAAAATTACAAGTAGGAGAAACACAATGAGACATAAAAAATACAATGAGTCAATTTATCATTGTGTTTTACGTTTTATATAATTTTATGTTGTTTTGTTATTTTTTTAATGTATTAGATAAATTAGTTAATATTATATAATTATGTTTTACATACTAGAACTTTATAACAATTTCATTTTATCATTATAATTTTTAGAATTATTCGTTTTAGAAAAACAAAAGTTTGTTTAGAAAAACACACTAACGAATACAAAGACAACAAACTGTAGAAAAAATATAATGATGAATAGGAATCGATCATATGAGCTGAAAAACATAATTTTTTATTTATATATATAATGATATTTTTCTAATTTTAAAGATGAAACCCCCTTTTTATGTGTAATTCTAATAAAACAAATAATATTGTATATAAAAGTAATGAATATATAAAACAAGTGGTGGAAATTGGAAAAAATAATCAAGAGAAGTGGCAATGCCTAAACACCATTCTAACAAACATTTTCTTACAATTTGATTTAAATCATTGATTAAAAAAGTGTTTGTAAGTGTAAACTAATTATAAAAAATAATAGAGTTAAGTTCGGTTCTACTCCATGATGTTTGATAAAAATAAATATTTTTCTTCAAAATATTAAAAATATCAAAAGTTCCTTTAGTTATTCCAATCTTGAACCAAGATAATAAAACTTTTGAATTGTAATTGAAACAACATATGAAACGTTTGCTGGTAAATTAATATTTTTAATATTTTGAAGAAAAGTTGTTTTTTATCAAACCTTAGGTAGTAAAATTAAAATTAACTCAAAACAATATTAAATAAAATATAAATCGCTTTTAAAATGATACTTTTTTAAACCTAATCCATCGTTTTAAAGAGGAGATGATAATTAATTCGTTACACCAGTTTCTCTTTATCCTTTATTTTCTTATGCATTAAAATAATAATTTAAGAAAGATATTCGGATATAAAAAGATGAAAATTAATTATATGTCGCCTGAAAGAAAGAAGTCGCATAAGATCAGCTAGCACTAGCTACAAATCTACACATATGATAAAGGAGGCAACGTCAAGTCCATCACATCAGTTAAGGTAACCAAAACTTATTTATCCTTGTACCATCTCTAAAAAGAAGGGATCAATTATGATCATTCTGAAACTTTCCTCCCATTAAAAAACCAATTATTTCTAGTTTAATAAAGATCATGTATAAATCTCATATATAAGAACATATCCTTTATTATTTAATAGCTGTTGTAATTTATGTGAAAAATTCTAAAATATAATTTTTTTCTTTACTTTTCATTCAAAAAATTCTTCTTAAAATGTCACATTCAGTCAAGACGCTTACGCCTCTAATGATCCACGCATCTGTATAGTGAGTCATTCATAATCACACACATGTTTCTTTTAGTTTCTAAACTTTAGTTTGTTGTGAGATTATAATTAAAATATTTTTTTAAGCCAGTTGAGCTCTTTTACTGTAAAGACAGACGTTCTTGTTTTGAAGGCGGGTGCTTGTATAATCATTTTTTAAATATATATTTTTAAAAGAACACGCGTAAAATTTTGAATAGCTCGCTATACAGTGCCCACTGCAGCGTCTTGGAGAAGAGAGACGACATTTTGAGAAGATTTTTTTAACATGGGCATTGTTTTAGTATTAAAAAGTCTTCCATGATCAGAATTGATTGGCAACATGCATTATCAAAATTATATATAAGAAATATTTAAGTGGTTTATAAAAGAGATACTTTTATAATGAAAAATCTACCCTACCTATATATTTAAGTAGTTCAAACTAATTTACATTTTTAGAACTTAACTTGATAGTGCTTAAAAGTAGTGGTGGAGAACTGAGAAAAACGATTTTTTAGTGCTCTTTGAGTATTCACAACATCTTCATTAATATTTTATCATGTAACTAGAGGTGTAAATAATTCAAGTCAACTCATGATCTCCTCGAGAGTAGCCGGATAAAAGCTCGAATTGAGTCGTGCTTAAACAGTTTCGAGCTCACATTAGTCTTTTGTTTATCAAACGAGCTCGAGCCTGAGCTTCACATATCAAACTCGAGTAGTCTCGCAAGTATAAACGAGCTTTTTATTTATATACTTTTTGTTTAATCTATTAATTATATATTTATTAAAACTATTATACAAACATAATTATAAATATTTATAAACAAAATAGTTAAATAATAAATGAGCCGAGCACGATCAAAACTCAAGCTTGAGAAATATTTCACGATCCGAGTTGCGAGCTTTAGAAAAAAACTCTAAAAAAATCAAGCTCGAGCTCTCTTAAGTCAAAACGAGTCGAGCACTAGCCTAGACGGGTTCCGGCTCAGTTTATTTCTATAATTTATATGTGTCCATCTCATTACTCACAATAAAAATCCAGTTTAATTAAGAACTTCCTTTTCATTTTGTATATTTAGCGACCTGCCATTTATTCTTTATATATCTATATACGGTAGTGGAAGATTATTACTTACTTGAACATGTATAAATATGATGAATGAGATGTAAAATATTTTGAAAGATAAATAAATTTTAAGGATGAACTAAATTTTGTTAAATTATATGGACGTCGATTTGGAAAAACAATGTGAATGCTCTATATGCATTGAGCAATCCATAAATTAAACCTCCAAAAGTATGTAGATTGATGACTTTTATAAATAGCTGATAATATTAAACATACTTGTATTACGAGTTTAATACTTTGCGTGTTTCTTCTTATTATTATTTATTTGTTTTATAATTTTCTTTCCACCTAAACAAGGGAATTCTATATTAGTTTAGATTATAGGGTCCTATGCTTATGATCAGTCTTTATTTGGTATGACTATGTTTAATTGTTTATTGGTACAAACATGTCTTCTTGAGGCATTTCTCAAGGACAGGTAGGTTTTCTTTTGGTGAGGAGAGAGTCCCACCGCACGTCTTGTAAAAAGTTAATATGGTCGACTAAAATGTATTTAATTTGATATACATGCTAACATTAACTGTGTGTATTTTATGTATGAAGAAAACATGTGAAAAGTACTTACATATGTTTTGAATAAAACAAAAACATAAACTAAAAACTATGGGGTTCAAATTATTCAAACTTCTAAACTTTGATATGAAAATATAAAAATACCATTTGAAAAAAATAAATACAAGTTGGATTTTAATAATCTAAAATTTATCACATTAATCATCAATAATAACTCATATAAGCAATTTAATTATCGATACTTCTAATTCTTAGTTACGTTAGTCGGAGCAATCAAACTTGTATAATCATCGTAGACTTATATTTGATTTTCATTTAATTTCACTCATAATAATGATTATAAGTAAAAAAAAAGAACTTTTTCTTTTTTCAAATAAAATACATATAAACCCATAATGATGAAATTTAAAATTGTATAGGTCAAAATATTAGTTAATTACCTCTACTATTAAAGTATAATTAAAATAAATACGGTTCTTTCTTATATAATTACCGTACATCTATTGAGAAAAATGTATTGCTTTATCCAAATTGAATAACCCCAAAATATGTGCCCAAAAACAAGACAGGGATAAGAAACCAACCAATGAAATTTTGACAGCACATCCATCTTAAACTATTCTCCTTCCCCATCCTCTCTTTTATTATTCCCTTCTTCAAACCCTCCAATATTTACACCTTAAAATTCATATTTCAACATTATTATTAATTAAAATAAGTCAAAACAAATATTCGAAACTGTTGTTTCAAATCGGTCTGCTAAAACTTACTAAATCTGTTCGACGTTTATGTATTTTACCGATGTGAATCCATACAATAATATCCACCTAACCTTAATTACCACATTTAAGGTACTTGAGACTACTTGATAACTGAAGTTATTAATTTAATACTTTCTATTGTTTATATATGGTAAGGAGACAGAAATAATGGCAAGATAGAGATGATGATATGGTTATAATGCATACACGAAAATAGAAATAAAGCTACAAAAACCAAAACATTCTCCTGTGTGGTCTTCTTCTTCTTGGATCTTCTTTCTGATCTAATATCTTCTTCTTCTTGTTAGATTCTCTTCGTCTTTCTTTTTTGTTTCTTTTTTTGCACTTTAAAAGCCGATTGTTTTTAGGGTTTTTTTTTCTTTGCACAGAAAAGCAGTAAAAAGATCATGGGGAGAGGAAGAGTGCAGTTGAAGCGGATCGAGAACAAAATCAGCAGACAAGTAACATTCTCCAAAAGAAGAACAGGTTTACTCAAGAAAGCTCATGAGATCTCTGTGTTGTGTGATGCTGATGTTGCTCTCATAGTTTTTTCAACTAAAGGCAAACTCTTTGAGTACTCAACTCACTCCAGGTCCACTTATCTTCTTCTTCTTCTTATCTTTAATAATTTCAGTTTTTTTTAGCTTAAAATACATGCAAAACCCAAATCAAGATAAGGTTTTTAAGCATACTTTGATATTCTATGTGTATGTATGTGTGTGTATCTTCAAGATTTCAAGATCTTGTTTCTTGATTTTACTTTTGGTTTCAATCTTTAAAGTTTAAACCCTAAATCAAGACAAACCCTCTTGATTTTATGTTGTTATTTGGGGGTTTTTGTTTTCTTTTTTGTTATTCTGACACAAATCTTTGAATATTTCTTCACTCAGTAGTACTCTACTTTCTGCATGCATCCATTTTTAAATACATATACACTATATAATTAAAATATTATACTATATAGTTGGTCTCCTATGTGTGAAACCTTAATTCATCTTTGGATGGATTTTGTTAATTTTTATTTCTGGGTAGTGTACTGTTTTATTTGTTTGATATTATTAAATTATGTTTAATACTTTAATTATTTGATTATTAGCTAGCTGTGATATTGTTGGAACTTGAAAGTTTTCTTGAGCTGTGTGATACTACTTAATTGATCTGTACAAATCACAGCCTTAAACATTATCGTACTAAAATTTTTCAAACTGATGAGTTTAATATTTGAGGACCGTCAGCTTTATTATTTTCTTCGTACATAAGCAAGGAAGACAACCTAGTACACACAAAGGTTGTCTTGACTAGCAATTAATTAGTATTAACTTCAATAGGTATATAATCCAGCTCAGGATTACTAACTTGTTAATTACAGTCTAGATTATTGCATTTGAGATATGAATAGATCAAGATTTGATTGGAAATTAATCTTTTAATTCAGATTATTAATCAAGTATCAATAATCTTGCAAAAAGGCTTAGCTAAGGTTCAAATTAATCAAAGATTAGCATCAAAACCATTTCCTAATTAAAGAATATTCTCTCCCAAATTGAACCATGTATTCTTGCAAATATCCAAAAACAAGGAAGATACCATTTTTTTTCTGCTTCCAAGTCTTTACTTTGTCTAATTCTTTATAAGTTTTTGATCAATCATTTCAATCAGAGGTGATTACTTTTTCTGGTATTGTAAAAGAAATATTATCTTTAATTTGCTGTAGTGGTAACAATTGATTCTGAAGATGATGATACTTGTTTTTGTTATATATATGTTTCAGGTTAGTTTTAATGTCAATATCAAGGTCACCTAATGTTAAAAACATAAAACCATATAATTTAAACTCAAATATTCGTTGTAGGGTTCATATATATGTGTTTAAAATTGATAGGAGTTAGGACTGCTTCAGGGTTCATCTGATCATCTCACTTATGCCAGAACCTTTAAGTCACTTTATATAAAATTAGTAGAAATTTTATTGATTATCAATGGAATATATAAAAAAGGCTATACAACATGGTTTGGCATTCAGTCACTCACTTCAATACATTCAAAAAATGTTTGTAGTTTGTACACATATAAAGTTAATTTATATCCTATTAGTACTTCACATCCTTGTTTATTTTCATATACTACTGGTATACAGCTTTCATATATAGTTTCTGTAGGATCTAAACATGTTCCAAGTAATCTTTGAGTGAGAAATATGCTAAATATAGCGAAAATATAAAAGTTAATTAGACCTAGTTTACATGACTTGATGCATATTGTTGCATATATCCTGACTTTGTAAAATACATATGATAGATACAGAATATTGCAAACAAGCTAGTTTCCCCCCTCTGCTCATTCTATATGACCTTAGCACTTATGTCTATGGACACACCGGATTATGTGTGATTTATTGAAACTAGTTAATTAATTGGTCTGCTAAATCCATAATGGTTGGGTCATTAGATAGCTAATTAATTTAATGTAGTCATGTGTTTATTATGTTTTAGTTGGTCATGGGTACGTAGTTAGCAACTAGTGAGCCTAGATTAGGGATATTGGAGTAGTGCTACTTGTTTTTAAGAGTTCATGCATGTTTGTTTTGAAGTATGAATGAAAAAAGAGATAAAAAGCAGTAAAATCCCTGTGTTAGTGTGTGATTTTTAAGTTTGATTGGGCCTGAAACCAACATCAATAAATTGGACATTATAAGATTTGGAGGAATAATCTGTAAATTTTCACGATTGAGCTACTAGCCTACTACCATGAAGAAATCCCCAGGAAAAAAAAAACAAAGATGATCTAAATGCGTTCTTAGATGCGTTTGTTTGATCGGTGTGGATAACTATATATAGATAAACTTAAATGATAGCTTGATCATATATACATTAAACAAGAATGCTTATTGACATTGCCTTAAAAAGTAAGGATTACTATGTGCTGCAGTGCTGGTTGGGTAACTTTAACTTCTAAAGGCCGTAACTTTAACTTCTCTGTCTTCTGAGTATAATATTAAGTGCCATATAGCATAGAAAAGTTAGCTATATATAGAAGTTTAAGAAAGTGATGTTACATTTATATCAGGTTTCCCTGCACAGCATTCCATGTTCATCTAGGATATATATGCCTTCAAATATATAGGTGTCCATCAAATGATAATTAGTGTCAGTTATAGCATATATATGTAGAATATATAGATATATGTGTGTGCGCGCGTTATATAAAAGAGTACATTCAGCAAAAGTAGTATTAATTGTAGATTAAGAAGTATGAAAAACCGTAAAGATCACACACAAATAGTTATGTAGTACATGATTCAAGTGAAATTCTATTTAGGTTTTGCTATAAAAGAACTCTAAACTTGCTTTTTATGCTACATGTACTTGAGTACTTTCTTTTTTAAGACTTCTTTTTCTAAAGTTGAAGATAGAGTATTGTCACCCAGGTAATTTTTTTAATATGAACTTATTTTCAGAAAACAAAAGCTAAAACTTCAAATTTAGTTTGAAATTTGTGCAAGACAAAAGCATAATAAATTAATAACTTTTCATTTATATTCATACTAATATACAAGAGTTATGGTTGGTTACATTGAGTTTGCTTTGACATAAGAAACAATTATACATAAGTATCAATCAGTTCTATACAGTTGTTGAGCATGTTTGTATACTTGATTGTAATATGTATATAATTAAATCTTGTGTGTGAAAATGCGCCTCAAGAAATTATTTAAGCTTTAAGCAAAGTTGTTAAAATACCTCGGTACTTAAGATATGAACCTTTAATTTTAAAAACGTGTTAAAACCCTACTTGATTTAAATATTCATTTACTTTCCGCCTGCCTTTAAGATAGGAACTTTTAAAATCTCTAATTCTCTATTAGAGCATTCACAATTCATTCCCTATCCCCATAATTATAATTACAATAAACATTACTATTTTTTTTCTCTCATTTTTAATTAAAAAATATTTTTTCATATATTTATAATTACAACTTCTCACTCATTACTCACAACCACTTTCAATAATATTAAAAAATTTAATGAGGTTGTATCATATTTCCTCAAATATGAGGAAACATAATACAATCCTCATAAATTTTCTACATCTTTCTCTCACAACCATCCCTCATAATATAAGACAATCACTTACATATATATAAGGAACAAGATGTGAATGCTCTTTGGAGATAAGCCCTTTAGAAGTTCACATAGGTAATGGATTTTATATAAAATATTTTGTGTATAGTGTCTTAGTTTATTCAATATCAATTTTATTTTCTTGTTTTGTTTGGCTTCAAAATCTCTAACTCATAGTCATAGTCAAGCAAGCCGTACCTCTCTCTTAGAGGATAAAGATGCTACTTTCAATGAGACATTCAGCTCTAGAGCTTATGGTAGGGTCAAATGACTCGTAGAACACGAAGATAGTAATGAACAAGACAAACAAATATACAGGAGATACAATTAAAAAGCCGTCATTGACAGTATTACATCATATAACACGTATTGGACAATCATTGTAAATTAAAGATAACACATACGTGATCAACAATATACAAGTCACAATAATCAATCCATAACCAATTTGCACCAGAAAACACTAGGACACAACACAAGATACAATAACTAATAAGGGCCAACATATAAGGTAGCAACATAATATCCATATATGATAACTCTTGACCCTTCCCCAGATATCTTTAACCTTAACCCTATGCCTTCACGTACTTTTATATTGAATCATATCTTCAAAGAGATGCCACTCTTACTAAAATCTTAAAATCAATTTGGTATAAATAATAAACATTGGATTTTGATCATCCATACTCATAACTTAATTGACAACTCTTCTAATTAACTTTTACATTGGTTATGAGGGAAAACTCGTTTCAATAGAAATGTAACTTTGTTTACCTTTTATGTGTATTGAAATCAAGTGATCTTATGTATATTGTCATTATTAGAGATGAAAGTTACCTCTCCACTAGAGGGATTATCCTTGATCAAAAAAAGTGAAAGTACCACATGAATGTTATTATTTATAGTTAGTTACATCTTTCTTTCTTTATATATGCATCCACTTACACCTTTCATCTTCAACAACTACACCCTTATCATTTAAGTTAAAGGTTTATCATACTTTACATCATTTAAACAAAGAGATGTTATATATATTTGTTATATGAGATGCCTAATGAGTAGATTGCATTTACTTTGAAAAAGATCAAAAGGAATAACAAAATATTTAGAGAAAAACAAATATTCGCAACCATGAATTAGGGTCTTTTTATGCATCACTCTGTGAAAATATTAAGATTGATCGACTAAACTATTGTTTTGTTTGAATCTATGAAAACATTGTTGTGGCCATGGCTTCTTCAAAGGTTAACCATCATGACAAAATGTGTAACAAACCCTAACATCAAAGATAACCAATGTAATCAATAAGATTAAGAATGAAATATGCAAATTGGATGCATACATACGGGACAAATAGTATTATTTACTCCCAATAATTTTATAAATGAGCATTCAAAAAATAACTATAAACTTTTAGTTTGTTTTGCTAGTATAACAAATAATGTGTAAATTTCCTGGTATGATTTCTTATAAAAATTCTTAATCACAAAAAATCCAAAGCATAACATCTAAAACCCTCAAGGAATTTCTAGAATTAGCATAATTATCATTTAGAACTTTATAATTAAATTGGCTTAAGTTTTTCCATGAAAATTTTTCATACTTTCATACATTTTAGATTGTCCAAATCTACTTCTAATTGATTAAATATTTTACCAATAATCTATATGAATGATTAGTTTCAAAATATCTATAAAGAACTTTTTAATTTTTCCTAAATATTATTATTAACGCATCTTATTTTTACAAATAATATATATAGAAGTAGGATCAAATATAAAATAATAACTTTGTAAAAGGTATAGAAAACATTCCAAGACATTGATCAAAATAAATTTAATGGTTAAGGTTGATGTGATGATAGTTTCTAATTCTTCCTAAATATTATCATTAATCCTTCTTATTACAAATAGTATATATAGTAGTATGATATTATATAAAACAATAATTTTGTGTAAAGTATAAAAACATTCCAAGACCTTGATAAAAAATTTAATGTTTGAGATTGATGTGATGATAGTTTTGTAACTACTGGAGAGTTGGTTATGGTTAGAAAGGTAAAAGTGGAAATTAACCTTCTATTGACTTTCTTTCTATAAATACCAGTTTCACTCATATTTTAAAACTCAAATATTTTATTACTTATTCTAAAAAAATCATACCATAATAACAAACATTTTTCTATGTTTAATACATGTATAGTATTGCTATATTTAAAAAACAACTTAAAAAGTGTACAACATTGAGTGTTAAACAACGTTGGTATCATATTAGCATGGTGTTGTTATCAATTTTTATACGTGTTTTTTACATGATATATTGAATTGTTAGCATTTATCAAATAGTTAATTACATAGATGGTCCATGTGATTTGTAAAAAGTAACATGTTTTGGTACTAAAGATTTAAAGTAATAACTTTGAGGATTATGCTTTTAGTTTGTAGTGATTTTGGACTTTTTCATTAACTTTTTTGTTAAATTTGGATAGAATAAAATGTTGTTAAAGGGACTATTTTTGTAATTAATACTAAACTAAATAAAAATTACAACGCTCTAACACCCTTCACTTGTTGTTCACACCACTCTATCTTCTACGGTTCAGATAAGAAAATTTGTTTATAGCTGATTTGTAGGGTGGGTAAAAATGAAGTGAGGGAATGATTTGGATATAAAATGAGATGGTGATAGTCGTAGGTGGTGACTGAAAACGGTTCATGTTTACGGTCGAGGTAAGCATTATTTGTGTGTTTATCACCAAACTAAAGATGGTAGTGGTGATCTATATCAATTATTGAAGAATGTTAAAGAGAATGAAGGTGGTGGGATTTGATCGGAGGAGTTGTGGGGAGATGGGTTTAAAGTGGAGGGAGACTATGGCGAGGTGGGTTCGACCTGATGGCTATGGAGAAGGTGTGGCTATTTGATGGAAAATGTATATTTAACGTATTACAAAATATGTATAAATTAGACAAAAGTAGTCGAATATAGTTAATTAAAAAAATAATTTGTCTGGTTTTCAAAGGATAATAAAGTTACTACATCATAGTTTAATGGAAAACTTAATCGAAATTAGCCTTGATACCCATAGTTTTTATAAAATTTAAAGCATAATCCCAAAGCTTGTTACTTTAAACATTTAAAACCCAAACATGTTAATTTAGGTAAACCATAAGGATCATTTATGTGAATAGATTTTTATCAAATGTGATGTTATATGAATAGTGAATTTTAATGATTTTGTGATTCTCACAAGTCAAAAAATAGTTTTTTTATTACAAAAGGTATGTTTTGTTATCAAGGTGTTGTCATGCATCCAGGTCAGAACACGAGTGTTGTTATAGGGCTTTTAAAGTTTAATTTTCTTAATGGACGTAAGGATTATGATCATTCGAGAGCTCACAAATACTTTTAATTGCGAGAACTCTTATTAACATACAACTTTTTCTTGTTTTATATAAAAAGATGATTAAAATATAATATTTAATTGCCACTCTTGAAGTTTAAAAATAAAACAATGAACGAATTTGTAATCAACACATGTGTAAGTCATATGTAGGTTATATTATTTACGTATGTGTAGCTAAATAGACAAAAATAACCTCAAAAACATGTGCAAGGATTAGTCTGATATGATTTTGTGTTATTATTATGGTTAATATATATTAACATACACAATCGTATGTAAAAAATATGAACTTTAAAAAAATATAAACTATTTTAATTAGTTCTTGCATTTATTAAGATAATTGTAAGTTGTCAAAAGATCCTAACCCATATATAATTACCCTATTCTATAAAACCTTCACTCATACATGTATTGTCGCCTCATTAATTGCTTCATGTATTTTTTATATATTTATTATTTTGTACAAGAACCGGCTCAAGTTTTACATACATTTATATAGATATTATTTGATGAAAGTTATGCTATTTTCAATCACAACCCTAAGTTTTTTCAAGAAGCATGACCCTCAATTTTTTTCAAGAAGCATGCCATCATCAACGATACATGCAACACATATTATGTCCTCGTAACATATTAAACTTTTGTAATAGTAATTTTATTAGTTCGTAGACATAGAAGTTGTTTTCACTAATTCTTTGTTTGCTACGGTCAAATATTGGTTCAAAAGAGATTTTAACGTACAAAATCAGAAGGGAAATAGTAACTCAACTTTAAAAGCAATAATAATATAATAAATTACTCTGAATGAGTTAGTTGAAAATAATAAAATTCAAAATGTAAAACAATTTAAAACTTGAAAACCCTAAAAATAGGCTCCATCATAATCTTCAAGCTAAGGCCTACTTAATCTTTAGTTTGAACCTTAAAAGATAAGTCTTCAAACATCTTAACCGACTTGATATTTTGTAAATAAACATTTTCGATCCTTACCAAATCTTGTGTTTCGACAAGGAACTACATGATCAAGTAATGTAACATTATACTATTTACAATCATGAATCTAGGTTTTACATACATTTATATAGATATAGTTCCATGAGTTCACATATTGCTCCCATATAATCACTATTAACTATAGAGTTCTTCTTCCATATATAGCCAATACGCCCAAAACGTATTGATGATATTTGAAACGGGACGCTTCTTATGACATATTATCTCTCATGTGTTAAGAGCATAACAATATGATATTTGTTCAAGGTGGGAGATGTAATATATTGAAATTACATATATGGAAAGTCAATTGCATTTGCTACAACCTTAAAAACGGTCTCTCATTTAGAAAAGGTAGCACCTTTCGTAGAAAGTAATGGTATCCTCAGGAATAGCTTCAAGGAAGGTTGCCAAGAGAATTTGATCATTCTACCACCTCTTTCAAGCTTACCCCATAAACACCCGCGACCAATTACAAATGAATAGTAATAAAAGAATAATATAGAGCATTGGTTCCCTTGATTGGCACGATGATCCATAGCCAAACAAGTGGATACCCTTGAAGGATTGTCAAGGGCTAGCTCCCTCGTGTCGTGCTAGCTAAGTTCTGAGTTGAACCTAATTAAGTCATTAGGGGCCCTTGAATTTTGCTTGTTATGGGATAGATTAGGCCTTTTATTAACCATAATGACTCAATACTAGCACCTACAAATCCAAATCCTTTCTATATTACCAAAAACTAGTCTTCTCTACTGATTTAAAAAAAAACTCGCTTTAGGTCTCCAACCCCTAATAAAGATTTAGAGCCTAGGGTTCTAGCCTTGAATGGCAACATTATATTAATCATTTATTGATTTGCACATTTGTATTTATACTCAGGGTGTTATACAATGAAGTTACATGTTCTATTAATTGCTTTCTTGGGAGAGTTCATCTCCGCATTGCCTTCCTTGATTTCTCATTATGGAATGCATATTATCGTCAGTGGTTCAAGTTTCGGTTAAGTTATAGTTCATTGACATTGGTGCCATTCTAGATTTATTTGTCGTAGAAAAACATCCACTTTGGAGTTGGAAACTGAAATCTATTGTACCATAATTTAATTATTTTTTTCTATTTTTTATTATCATGATATTTGACTTTAGAAGTCAATTCGTATCTGTTATGTAGGTTAGAGTAATAAATTGTGATAATTGAAGCTCAGTAATGATATGCATAATATGGTGTACGTTTAGCTTCATGGAGGTCTTGCTAGATTCATTGAATTTATGTTTGTTAAAATTAGAGCTTATACAAACATACACTTATATATACATATCAACTTGCAAGATGTTTGGTCAGGAATATATCAAAGTTTTTCAAATATTATGTTAATTTAATAGATTTAAAAAAGTGAAATTTGTGATGATTTATGATTAGATAATGTGCATGAGCTTTTTAACTATTTAAGTTAATACAAATGGAAGTATTTTTCATTTTGAGCATAGTAAGTCATATAGGATTGCAAGCAAAATAATTACTTTTTATGACCTTGTCAAGAACATCGAGCATGAAAATGCACATTTTGTGCATAGTTTCTCATCATAATGAAGTCTTCTAGTCACAAATAGTATTAAAGAATTTGTTTACGGATTTAAGTATCTTAGTAAGACATTTTATTTAATTAGGAGCCATAAAAGTGCAATGATTTTTGTTGTGTCATTTATAAATGATATTGTTTATAATACTGAAATTACATGATGTTCTTTAATCCACTTCATACTAAAGGTCTTAACTCACTGTTTCTTTTCTTGGTGATTTAATAGTCATGTAGTTGGTGATAATCTGTGTTAAATAGTAAAATAGTTCAAAAGATTATCTTGCACGGTGTTGCATACGGATTCTTATTGTTTTTTAGTTGAAATATGCAGTATGGAGACGATTCTTGAGAGGTATGAAAGGTACTCGTACGCAGAGAAATTGCTTACTGCTCCTGAAACTGAAACACAGGTATACATGAAAACCTTCATTCTAACTATATGATTCTCATATGTTTTTCTTACAATATGTAGTAGACTGATTTAGTGTCTGTTCTAAATCAACTTAATTTCATATCCAACAAAATGAGTACAGGTAAGCTGGACTCTTGAATCTTCAAAGCTCAAGGCAAAGATTGAAGTTCTTGAGAAAAACATAAGGTAGTCACTGTAAAATAATCTTTAATAGTAGCTGCAAAGTCTATAAGCTGTAACATATGTTGAATTTATCAATTTATTCGCTACTTAGGTGATTAATGTTACCCGCTCAATGGCTATATATATCATATATTACTGTCACAAATTTAGGCACTATGCTGGGGAAGAACTAGAGCAATTAAGCCTTAGAGATCTTCAAAATGTGGAGCAACAAATCGAGACAGCTCTTAAGCGAATACGAACAAAGAAGGTAAATAAAATTTAATTTTATGTGTTTTGGTATACATGTATATAAATACAGCTATTTAGTCGTTATACCTTACTTTATGCAGAACCAAGTCATGCATGAGTCCATCTCCGAGCTTCATAAAAAGGTAGCTTATTATATCTTTCATGACCAAACATCTTAATATGAAAAGCTTGAATCATTAAACACACGACTTATTTACAAAACATGATGACAGGAGAGGGCCTTGCAAGAACGAAACAACTCACTCTCCAAGAAGGTACTTCTACTCATAAAATATCGATTTGTTTAGATGCCTACAAGTTAATTATGATAACTTACTTTACAACTATTTAAACCGGGGTTAGTTAAAAGAAAATGAGAAGAATAGCGGGCAACAAAGTTCAAGTGGGCAACAAAACTCAATGTTACAGTTACCTCAGCAACATTCAGTTCCTTCTTTTGGAACCAGCAGGTATACCTTCTTCCTTTACTTCTTTTTCATTTTTTCCATACATATGGAAGAGAGTTCTGTCACTTTTGACTTTTTGCAGTGGACCATTCATCGGAGCGGCTATGAGAGGTGAGGAATTAGCTCAAACTCATGTTGTATCCACCACCATGATGCCGCTATGGATGATCCACCATATTAACCAGTGAGATCAGGCAATTGATCTTCAGTTGTCAAGTGTGTTTCAAAAGTGGTTAAGTTTGGGTTTGTGCAGTTATTATGTTCAGCTGCTGCTACATAAATACATCAAACTGTATCAGTTCTACTATCTCCTATGTTTAAACTCTATCAATCTGTACTCCCATTCTGGAAAATGCAACCAATATGGCCTAAACGATGCTAATAATATTATTAGTGGTATTTTTGTGTATTTTTGTGCTAACATAAGTGTTATGGTGTTTTGATACAAGTTTTACTTGTTACAACATAACTTACTACCGATAACCATTTAAATGAATGCAAATAGCTGTGCGTTTACTGTTTTTGTCAGATGTTGATTCATATTACTCAAATATTGTATGTCTCTGCATACCGGTTTATATAATAATAACAACATATATTAGAGGTCTACTACAATAATACAACAGATCAATGTTTCTACATGTAGGTCTACTACAATAATACAACTATTCAGTGTTTCTGCATGTTCTTAGATAATAATACATAAATTATCGTTGTACAATGTTTACGTACAACAGTAATGACAACAGATAATTAGATAAACACTAATACATCAGCCAATGCGGGAATGGCACACAACAGGAGCTTCTTTTCTTGGTTTAGCAGCAAGTTCCGCCATCAGGGTGATGTTCCCTATAATGAAAAAAATAAAAAAAGGGTTCAGAAAAAAGTTACTTATTAGGTTGACTTTTATGTTCATACATGTATATATTATACCTTAGCCTCTCACAAAGACGAGCCAGAGCATCAGAACCAGTTCGATAAGCAACATCTTCAATCATAGAAGCGTTCCATGGTGTCACAGAGTCTGCAAGCCTAAATTCACACAACTCCTTCAAGGAACACGCGTCTGTAAGTACTGCCGAATGACCACCACCAGCCGCCAGCTTCCTTACCTCACCAACACACCTGTTCAAACTCAAAGACATTAAGTCAAGGTCAAGGTCAAATCTAAGTATATAGAGAGAGAGGGTGGTATGTTACCAGTCAACTGGAGATGGGTACCAAGCATAAGTGCACTTCTGGTTAGCGGCTTGACCATAGCTATTATAACCCCATCCATGGATCCTACCATCTTGAGTAGAAACAAGAGTGTGAGAATGACCACAAGCCACCTGTTTCACGCCATATGGCAGGACTAAAACAGGCATGTTACGGAACATGGTTTCAGAGTTATTAGGTGCCAATGAAAAGAATCCTGACTGTGGGCCCACTCCAAGTTGACCAGCTTGACCACCACCCCAGGCATATAGAGCTCCTTTTGTAGTCACAGCACATGTATGCACACCACCCGCGGCTACATCCTTCACAAATATCCCATTAAGTGCAACAACACGCCGTGGTATTAACTCTTTGTCCTCTGACTGGAGAGAATAATGCCCAAGTTGGCCCATGCTACCCAACCCCCATGTGTACCTGCAATAAGTGAGAATTGTCTCAGTGATACATTGAGCAACTGTAACAGGGTGTTTGGCATTGCGTTTGAGAAATATTATCTAGATACTGCATTTCTAGTATTTGGTATAGTGCAATTGAATCAGTTTAAGTAAAACCTGCAACAGAATTGAATCTGATTATTTATGGTTATTTTACATGTATATAGTTTAATAAACAGAATTTGTCAAACTCTCAAATATCTGATAATCACAAGTTCAAATCAGAAGCACATCCAATCACCATCTCCTGCAGCTTGTTTTGATACAGTTGATAATCCGATTCTAATTATTCTGTATCACATTGTTTCATAACAAAATACCAGACACCCCCTGACAACCCATTATGGAAACTAAGGAACCAAGTGGCTAGGTTGTGATCAATAAATAAATGTGAAAACGCCTAGGTTGTGATGTCTAAGCAAAATCGGCATGTGTCTAGAACCTATTTTCATCACCAAAGGGTCCATTATCTAATGCACTTACACCTCTCCATCCTCTGAAATGGCTGCCGAATGGTATTCGCCACATGAAACTTGAGTAATCTTTACAAGCTCAGGGGCTTCATCAAGGAACTTAGCATATGCATTTATAACACGCGCCTTCTGAAGCCCTTCGCAAGTAACACCTCTCCCAAGTTGACCATATTCATTGTAGCCTAATTTATCACAGTATGTAATAACTTTCACGATTACGATTCCAAATTAAGAAAATTAACAAATCAGAAGTTCTAAGTAGTAAACATTAATACCCCAAGCTTGCAGTAGACCATCCTCTGATAGTGCCACAACATGCACAGCCCCACACGACACTTGACGAATAACCTGAGTGGTTTAGAATATATATCAAAATGCATTCATGCTTGTCATGATTTGGTTATTTAACACCAATGAAAACAAAAAATTAATATCCATCTTCCTAAAAAGCTTGAGCAGGTATATTATTACCGTTTCAGGAGAAAATGCTCCCCAGAAAAGACGAGGATGGTTAGATCCCTGAAACGATTAAAAAAGGAATGGAATTATAAGTGTAACAAATAGAAGTCTTATAAAGTTACTAACTTTTTTATCTATCGAATCCAGAGTTCTAAAAGACTATGCCTTTTGAGATTTTGCAAGAACATTCTTTAGCTTGTGATGAAACTCATACGCAAGGTTTAGAAAGAGTTAACTCATTTACTGTTATGTGATTAATGTTAAGAGTTATAAAGAAAGACCTGATTTTGGCCCCAAACCCAAAGTCTTTTAGAAGATATTGTTCCATCGTTCTCACGTGGCTCTGCAATAGCAGCAGTACAATGCGCTCCACAAGACACGGATATCACAAACTCATTTTGCAGTAGCTTCACTTTCTTAGGATGTTTTCTACTCGTTTCGGTTCCATCCCCCAACTGACCAAACTCATTTGCTCCTAACCAACCAATGTAACCAAGTTAAGCCAGATTAACCTTAAACTAACATCACCATACTACAAAGTTACCACAAATGGACCCCTTGTCGATTTCTCATTGCTAATTGAAGAATGCTTATCATGTTCTAACACATAAACAAAAACAAAAGAAGTATCTAACATTCTAACCCCAGGTAAAGAGTGACCCATCAGAGGCCACAGCCGCAGTATGCTCTCGACCGCAGGCCACATCCAACCACCGCGAATTCGCTCCCGCGGGGCACCCGAAAAGCTCGGGCGGAAGCTGTTTCGGGATCCTCAAGTTTTGTTCTTCGCACTTTCGCCCCGTTTGTCCAGACTGATTATATCCCCAAACATAAAGCGCACTCTTGTTGGGTGCAAGCACAGGTCGAGTTTCCCCAAATATCTCATCGATCGCCATCAATCACACACACCCCTGATAACCCTAATCACCAACAAAATCACCAAACCCATATGCAATTATCACATCACACCCACATATTATTAAACAATCATTCATGTATTTCCAATTTCTTGTGGGTTAAACGTGAACAACAGATGTAAAACCTAAAGGGGAGATCAAGATGTTACCTTTGAGCGGCGAAGAACAATTATGGATAAGGTATGTTGGGATGAAATGATTGAATTGGTGTAGAATGATTGTTGAAGTTCCGATGACTTTGGGGGATTAACGGTATTGTGGATTCGGTGTTCTTGATCGGAATAATGTGTGCCGTTCGACTACGAAGAATCATCTAGACCCTCTGGGTTTGGTTATATACAATTCAACCCCCTCGTATTTACACTTCAACACCCTCGTACGTCGTAATTATACTTGAGCCCCATCTGCTTTACGTTTATTTTACTTTAAGCCCTGGTTTGTTTGGTAGCAAGATATGTGCATAAAGCACCGTGAAGTGTAGGCAAAAAACAAATCTCTAGCAAGATCTGTAATCTGTAATAATGATATTTCAATAATTGTTAATAGATTTAATTAGACGGTTGGTTAATGTGATAAACCCTTATTTCACTTTTTGTTTATAACTTTTTAAATTTACAAGGTTGGTTCATTACTTTACATAAACGTAACACATTTAGTCATTGAGTTGGATGGACGTTAAGTTTCTTCGTTAACTAGGTGTATATTGACATAACTACCTTGGAATTGGAATATTAAATACACATTTTTATTAACACATTATTCAATAAAAAAAAGGAAAAAAATTAGTGGCCGCTCAAGCACAATCACCCATCACCCCCATCCTACCATCATCGACACCCAGTTACTACCACCATCGCAATCGCCGGAGAACAACCCCTACCTTTGCCAATTTTCTTTGTCTTCTAAAGTTACCGTCACTGTTAATGGTTACTCAGATGTGTGCAACGACAGCTACTATTGAGTTGCCACTGTGAAGTTGTCGAAATACATATTGGATGGACCCCCTTTCTTGACCAAAGGATTGTCAATAATCTGTGCCACACTACACAACCACATGATCCACCAGTACTACCACCCCAAACCGTTTGGATTTGTGTTAAACCAACCTGGTGAGCTTTTTTTCCTATGACTACGGTCCATTCAAGTTATGTTCACCAATTTATTAAAACTTTTTGAAAAATATAAGTTCATTATGTCATATTTTTATATGTATTCATCATTGTTTTTTATGTGTTAAATCACTTTGTGTTATTTGTTATCGTTTTTATAGATATATAAACTTGTTACATATTATTTTGTTATACAATTAGAAGTACGTGCAAACCAGTTATGGTTCAAACAACAGTTTTAAAGTTGGAGTTTTACAGTTTATTATGTCTATTTGACCTGATCTAGCTCGTATATCTTTTTCTATAGGAAAAAAACACCACATATACATGGACTTGATATCTATACAATACTCACTTGACCTTCAAAGAGTGGTGCATAAGGCTATGATGATTGTCACTGGGCTCGAGAATGCTAAAAGTGGTTCAAGACTTCAACCGACCATATAATCCGACAGCTAAATTCGATCGCGCAGCGGATAAAATGATAAATCCACTATGAATAATCCACCATGAAAATATGAATATTCATGATACACGTAGACAATGTAAAACTTTGACAATTGATATAAAAAAGAGGCAAAAATTGGGATAAAGTCCATGGCTCACCACGGGGGTAGGTGGTTGACAATTAAGGTCAAACAAACGCGTTGACAAAAAACAAATGAGAACCCAAATGAACGTATTTATACCCAAGAACGAAACCCTTTGTATCTTTGTCCTAAATTCAACAACTTTCAACTGCAGAAATTTCAAGGTCAGTCTTTTACCTCTTAATCTTTACAAAAAGATCATCCATCATCGTCATGATATGTTGTTTACTTCTTCACAATAATCGATTAAATATGTCAGTTCATGATCGGATTGTTAGTCTGTTACCCCTTCTTTGTTCTGTTACGATGATTTACGGTAACAATTGCGTTTTCTGTTGGAAATTGAGTTAAAAAACAGAGCCAGTAGAATCATTTATCTATGAATCTGTTTGGGTAGGGGGAAAGTTAGACCAGCAATTTGAATTGATGAAATGATCGAATGTTAATTGAACAGTAGTTGTAGAAAAGGGGATTGTGGATAAATTATGCTAATTGACTGATAAATCATGTTTAGAAATACAGCAGATACACCAAATTAATGGCTCAATCAGCGAATAATACTGGGAAGAAGCTGATCAAAATTGATGTGACCTCAGACAGTGTATGCCCGTGGTGTTTTGTGGGCAAAAAGAATCTTGACAAAGCTTTAGCTTCATCCAAAGATCAATATGATTTCGAGGTTGTAGTTCTCTTAATTCTTCTATACTTATAAGCTGCTTTCTTCTGTTTATTTATTCTATTGTTTCTGCAGATTAAGTGGCACCCGTTTTTACTTGACCCTTCTGCACCTAAAGAAGGAATTAACAAGAAAGATTACTACAAAAACAAGTTTGGTTCTCGTGCTGATCAAATGCACGCTCGAATGTTTGAGGTATCTCACATTCTCACTTTCTGTGTCATCTATTCACTTTTAGTTTTCAGTTATTGAGATGATTGTATATACAATGTTAACTTGCAGGTATTTAAGGGACAAGGGTTGGATTATGACTTGTCCGGCCTCACGTAAGTTGAACTTTAAACCTTTTATAATATGCTTTTTAGCATGGTCTAGATGGGATTTACTTAGAGAACTCGTCATGGTGTTCTATTTTTGTAAAACAGGGGAAGTTCCTTGGATAGCCACAGGCTGATACTTTTTGCTGGGAAACAGGGGCTTGATAAGCAGCATAATCTTGTGGAAGAGCTAATGAAAGGGTATTTCACACAGGGGAAGTTTATTGGTGACAAGTAAGCTTTACTTTGGAATTATATTTTCAAACATGAAAAGAAATATTCTAATTTTCTTTCAAATTCAGGGACTTTCTTGTGGAATCTGCAAGTAAAGTTGGGTTAGAAGGAGCAGCTGAGTTTCTTCAAGATCCAAACAATGGACTTCAAGAGGTATGAACCCTTAACTTTATAAAAACTGGAAGATAGTATCACAGTTGATAAATTTTACAGATTTTGAACTTGTTTATTATGAACTTTTCAAAGGTTAAGGAAGAACTTGGGAAGTACTCGGCCAATATTTCGGGTGTCCCTCATTATGTGGTAGGTGATTAGGAAATATGTTTTACTGCAACAGTTTTGGCTTTGATTTCAGGTTATATAACTGTCCAACTGAATTGACATTTTGTTGCAGATTAATGGAAAGCATCAGTTGAGTGGTGGGCAACCTGCAGAAGTATTCCTCAGAGCTTTTCAAGTGGCTGCTGCTAATTGAATGATTTCATTAGTAATTGCTACTTACAGGATTGTATTCATGTTGTTGTTATGCATTCATACATGTATGATATATGTAATATATCACTCAGGATTCTGAATATTATCTAATTTGTTCTTGTGCATTGTTGTACTGTTTTTGTTTAAATAAAATTTTGTTTTGTTTCTGCTACTCTTTATCATAATCCTTCATTGCTCATGACATACTGTTTAAACAGATATAGTTTGGCATTTAAGATTCAACCAAACTACTTTACAAGTTCAACATTGAAAAAAATTTCACTAAGAATTGTAACATAGATAAAACACAACTACACAAGAATATAAGAGAATTACCCTGTGAGGGGCATGTATTATCCAAGAAATTTCTTCAACAACTGAGTAGCATGGATCACCTTTGAAGAGAACATGATATATATTATAATGACGGGAAAACAATATTCATTTTAAGAAAAAACAGCCTGTGACAGAACTAACATTGATCAATTTTCCATTTTTTACATGAAAGAAAACATGGTAACATGTGGGTATTCACAATGAATTTACAAGCTCTTTTCTTGATTCTTTTATCACCTCTACGGGTCTCATTCCAGCAGGTTCACTTCAGGTTAAGCCTAACCAGTCTCATCAAATGCCATCACCTACAGAAGTCGAAACATCCAAAACATTCACATACATATGATCGCTCTCAAGGAGACAAATTATGAGTTCATGTAAAAAGAAAACTATTATATGACATGAAGGAAACAATGTGATCTTGGATTCCATTTAGTTTACAAGCACATAACCACAAGCGGAAAATTCATCTCAGATTAATAACTATAAACTAATTCTATCTATATGATTTTGCATCGACCATGAATAGTGAAGTACATGTGTTTAGGCATTGATGTACACTTTGTTAATGCTTGTTACTATGATTTACTAAATGTTCAACTGAATTTTTCTATCCCAATGTTGGCATATGATTATGAGGTGTAAACTTC
Organism: Flaveria bidentis; assembly: GCA_018326385.1. Taxonomy (NCBI): domain Eukaryota; kingdom Viridiplantae; phylum Streptophyta; class Magnoliopsida; order Asterales; family Asteraceae; genus Flaveria; species Flaveria bidentis. Next base: position 3,243 of record BJCM01083607.1, on the reverse strand, counting down.
TGTGTAATGGTATGTTCAAATCTGCAAAATCTGAGTGTTAATAGATAATACAATAAATTTATCCTAGAATTTACTGCATGTTCAAATACTTTTTTATCACAATTTCATAGTCTTCCGTACACTAAAAACAGAACTTATAGGCAATCTGGGACTATTAGGTAGCAAGAAATGCAATAGTGTTGCTGCTTCTAATATCCAAAAATAACCACCAGTATGTAACTTTTAATTATACTAGCAAGATTAACTCTATTTCTCTTGCAGAAGGTCAGGTCAACATTAGACAAGCATCCCTTTTGCCATACAAATCTCTTGAAGGACCATGGTTTACAAAGGAACAGAGTTGCATAAATGCATCTCTTTTGCTAAAACATCCCACTAATACTGCAGTGCAATACTTTTAGTCTTATAGCTAATGTTGAAAAAGATTTCTTGATGTTCTGTATTTAGATGCTAATGTCATATGTTTTCTATTTAGATGTTTCTGTATTAAAATCTTCTGCATTTATATGCTAGCATAAACCAGCTGCTATATGAGGCATCTAATGAATTATGGAGTTGACTCGCAAGCAGATAACACATTGATTGGTGATATATAACAACATTACTATAAGTATATTAAACTCTCTAAATGCAATGATGCAATATTTTATATTTGGCGTTGTGTTCTTTCAAGTTTTGCAATTCTTGACACTTAATATCCTTAGTAAATGACATTTAACCACGTCACAATCTCCGCCGCAACTTAGCAATACTAAGTTAGTAAATGACATTTAACCACGTCACAATCTTCACCGCAACTTAGCAATGCTAACTAGTAAACATACATATTGAAACTTTACCTTGCCACAAACAGGGCAGCTTTCACTTCTTTCCATCCACTCGTATATGCAACCAAGGTGAAAATGGTGCGAACACTTTGTAATTATCTTAGGGTTTTCTGTAGTATATTCTGCAATATAGAGTACAAAAAACAGTGATTCTCAATATCCTAAGTATGAAAAGGCAAGACATCTCAACAATTAGCTCGAGTTTTAGAATCTACCTTCAAGACATGTTGGACACACATCTTCATCTTCTAATGGAGAAAGAATATGCGCAAATCCAGTTGCTTCTTTTGGAGTCGAAAGTTTAATTGAAGACTTTGTGAAGGACCCTTTTGTTTCATCTTCACAAGTTGAGTCATTCCATTTGGTTCCAGCACACAAAGGATCTGTATCCATATCACTGTCACTTCCTCTTAATGGGTCACCTTCTTCCTGTGACCGACTTGACCCCTTTTCCCGTCTTGAAACAAGTCCATCTCTTTGAAGACGAATATATCTCGGGTCAACGTCATAAGGTAAAGGTCTTGGTGGAGCCCGATACACACTAGATAATGAGTTATCAAGTGATGCTGATGAATTAAATGATGCTGTCCCTTGAATGGATGAAGGACTCTGAAGCCTCACATGATCTTCCCCTCTTTGAAATAACGATGTGTACTATTATTCAAACAAGATCACAGAATGAATTTTACTTATTTGAAAATAAATTAGGGAACATTGGACTAATACTAATTACATACCATATATAAGAAATTCTGAAGAAAGCATCTAAGGCAGATGCAGTTTCTGTATATAGGACTATTGGGATTAACATAATCTTCACACTCATTATGCAAGCAGCAACAAACAGCACCCATGGTGATAACTTTAATGTAGCTTAAATGCAATGTAAACAAGCTTTTATACCAAAATTTGAGAGAGGACTTGAGGCTCGCAGAAATTGTAACGGTTCTGCGGACCAATAAACCCTCTCTATACACTATTGAATTGCTCAGGTGATTACTGAATCAAATGTGCTTTACCACCTGCAATAGAGCATCTAAACACTCAGAAAAGGCTGTTGATTCAACATTGCAAAATAAACCAGCAAGAAACAGAACATGTTAGTTGCAAATTTAGCAGCAAACCAACAAGTTAATCTCAGGTCATGATCCCTTTAAAAGAATTAAAACCCATGAAGCTATCAACCATAAACCCTAAGATAAAGAATGAAATAAAGCATGAATCAAATACTATACTTGTTGTAACCACAAAGAAATTGTAGAATTGACTTAATACCCTAAAAGACTTATTCCCAGATTGGGTATGAAACAAGTTAGCATTTTTCACCCAAAAGTCAATACCAAATTTAAACCCGATTAATCCTGTTCATAATCCTACAAACAAATTCAAGATCAAATGAACATCGATGATCAAGATTGTTCATAATTCTTTAACAACACGAAAAACCCATTAAAACCTAATCTTGAATCAATCAATTGGCAACGATCAACACCAACATCAGAAACCGAAAGAACCAAAAAGATTAGGGTACCTTGAGAGAGTGAGAGAGGTTGATTATTGATTATATTGTGGAGACGGAGAGAAAATGAGAAATTTGTAAGTTTGATATATGGGATTGTGATGTTTATCTATCATATCAACAGATGATACGGCAATTTGCTTTAGCATTTTTATTGGATTTTTCGGCGATAAAGACTACGAGAACACGCGATATTCAATATTCATCTCAATGTGGCCGGGTGGGTTAGCAAATTATAATTGAGAAATTGTTTTTTATTTAATAGCTATAATTGAATGTCTGGTACATATATAAACAAAAGTTTGTTTAACAGGCATACCATAATGTTTCATTAATTTCGAAGAAAACCCATAACTTTGTGGTAAAACCCGAAGTTAGGATTAAACTCATGATCTAGAAAACTCAACGCACTATCTTTGATTCTTCATGTCATTGGATCAAATTAACCAACTATTATGATTAAGAAAAATGTTGTTTGTTTTTTCTGTAGGATAACGTCTGTAGTCTGCGGACCACATCTGCAAACATCAGCAGCAGAAGAGGTGTTGCAAGGAAAAAACTGTTTGTTTTTTTAACATCTGTAGAAACCATACTAACTAAAATCACAAATCATACTATACAAATCACAAATCAAACCAAATACTAAACCAAATCACAAACCATAAACCAAATCACCAACCAAACATATCAAATCATTCATCATACATAAACAACAAATCAATTATAAACTTAAACAAAATCACAAAATTAAAAAAAACTTACCTTCGACCGGTGGGAGCGTCAGCTGGCAGAGTAGGGCCGAGGAGGGGTGGCAATGGCTAGAGGAAGCGTCGGCCCGAGGGTGCGTCAGTCGGAGGGTGCATCGGCTAGCGAGGGAGCTTCGGCGGGGGGAGGCAT